>JAAGNO010019780.1:3824-14378 GCA_033439905.1 Ceryle rudis
CCTTTCCACAGGACTGCTCTCCAGTATATCCTCATATCCTCCCCCAGCCTGTAATGATAATGCTGGTTACCCTGCCCTTGGCCTTGTTGAACCTCATAACGTTCATCTGGGCCCACCTCTCCAGCCTATCCAGGTCCCTCTGGATGGCATCCCATCCCTCTGGCATATCATCTGCACCCCCCAGCTTGGGATCATCCGCAGACTTGCTGAGGGTGGACTCGATGCCACTGTCAATATCATTAATGAAGATATTAAACAGCACTGGTCCCAGTACAGACCCCTGAGGGACACCACTTGTCACCTTCCTCCATCTGGACATCGAGCCATTGACCACTGCTCTCTGGATGTGACCATCTAGCCAGTTCTTTATCCACTGAACAGTCCACCCATTTCATTATCTGAAAGGAAAGACTTTGTGATCCTAAGTGAAATCAACTGTGTTAAGACTTGTGTAGTATATAGTAAGGTAATGTAAAATGAAGATCAGATTCTTTATGCCTTGAAGTACAAGATTTTGAGAGATAAATATCTAGATCTGCTAGGCTGAATAATTTTTGTCATCGGACTTCAAAAAAAAATGTGTAAGCTTACAGTTGTTAGCACTCACTAATACAGGTGGTGTGATTTCTCTGCTTTATCTAGAAGTGCCAATTAGGCAACAGAAACATGAATTGAGGTGTTTGATTAAAGTGGTCATTTAGGTATCCAAACAGGAATGCCTCAGTCAAACATTTAAATCATGTTAAAGACAATGTGCCAAACTGTTTCTTGTGATTCTCCTGGACTTGGTGACATATCTGGCCTAATTTGAGTCAAGCAGTACAACAGCAAACTACTCAGTTTTAGTACTTCTCAAGGGAATAGCTGTCAGCTATTCAGCTACTTCTTAAAAGTAGAAATTCGTTAACAGCTGTTTACTGGTTCCCATCGCAAGTGCAACATTATTTGGGATTTCTGAAATAGGGAGTGCAATTCAGTTGAATCAGTGGAAAAATATAGTTTATATATATACGTACAAGAACATAGGAAAATAATCTGAAATACAATACAACTGATGAAAATTCAGCAAGAGGAAATAATTTGAAGTCATAAACAAAAATAATGTGAAGTCAGAATATAAAGTAAAAAAAAAAAAATCTGTTCTTTACAATTTTCCTTTTTTTTTGGGTAGTTTGTTTAGATATTCTTTAGGTAACATTTTTGCACTTGATTTGAGAGATGAAAGAGAAATATGATAGCTTTTTATGGTGATAAGTAGAGATTTAATTTCAAATTTTACCTTCAATTACTTTATGATAGTCTGTAGATATCTTTATTTATACTTCTCTATTTTCCACAGTGATGGAAAAACAATAAAGTTAGTCTAAAACTGTGTATGTGCAATGTCAAACATGTTATGAACTTTATCATCTGAATCCACATGGTTAGAAATCAGCAAGACACGCATGAGAGGGCATGTATAGTGAGTGGCACTCCATGTGTTTCATTCTCTCATGGCCTTATTTAGCACTTGGTGTCCCAGGTATGAAATAGTGTGTCTGTAGAGATAGTGTACCATTCAGAAAGTAATTCACTGAGTTTTGATAAACATTTGTATATCAAAAAATACAAATAATCCTGCAGAATACACTATCATCCCCTATCAAAGAAAGGGTTAAAATAGGTTTTTCATGCTCTGGTTTCATCACTGTTAAAGTTCATATGTTAGATCATAGACTTTTGGAAACATAATTTGTTTTGCAGACTCTTGCTTAAAATTGTTTTCTGTTTCAGTTTGTTTGATTTTTATATCCTTCCCATTTCAATAGGGTCATAACATTAAAAATGCGCTATTTTCAAAGTAAAAAAGGCAAAAAAAGAAATAATTGAGGCCTGTTTTAGAATTTCAATCATTATAATGAAGTTTTTAGATTTTAGAAGTGCGTATTTATGTATGCTATTAGTATCTGGATCCTTGTTAAGATTTTTTTCTTCGATGCTAGTTGTGGTTTTTTGCCTGATACTCTTTGGACAGAATATCAAGAGCTATAGATAAAATGGGTTTTTTTGAGTATTTCAGTAGTTCTAATTATTATAGACATGTCTGAATTTGCATCTGTTGATTATTTCTGTATGAGGTGATGGTGGAATCAATCACTTAATAGTATGTGATGATAGTGGTGCAAAAATAATTGTAACTTTTGAACTAATATGGAAAAACTACCAAAAATACTCATCACATAAAAGAATTCTTTTAAGTAGTGCACAGAAAAGATGAAAATATGAATTGAGAGCAGACAATTCAGAGAGATTTCAGAATAACTTCTCTTTGTCCATTTCAGTATCAGCAGCCACAATATATAATGTAAATGTGACAGGAGTGAATGTGATCCAGCCAGTTGCCTACCCCCAAAGCAGCTGGTGGAGGACTAGACCAGCCCCTGTGCTTTCCCAGGAATACTTAGTAGGCTAAGAGGAAGAAAAAGGGGGGGGGAATCATCATCTTGCAGTCCCCAGCTTCTGGGGAAGATTGGAGGGGCAGGAAAAAAACCCACATACCTGAAGATGATTTCTGACTTTGTCCAGGATTGTGGGTGTCCTTTTCCCTCCGCTATTTATTTACATTCAGTAAAACTCGGATGTAGCCCAGGATGTGGGCCAGTTACTGCTGTATTGGAGAATACTATTAGTCCATCTGATGGTTTAGAGGAAGACAACCCCCCTCTCCTCTTTCATTCCCTTCACAATGCACCTGGCCAGTTGTGCAACGCTAACCAATGAACAGCTGCTAACAATGAGGAAATTGTACTCATAAGGAGTAGCTCAGGATCTGATGGTTATTCTCTGGGGAGAAATTGAAGCACTAGGGACTTGTTTCTTGCCAGGATGATCTTTTTTTTTTTTTTTTCTCTTTTTTCCTTTTTTTTTTTTTTTTTTTTCCCACTTGAAAAAGTTGTCTCTGTGTTGAATTAAACACTTTTATCTTCACTGTTTATGACTTTGTGGAGCTGGTTTCTTTAGAGGGACTCCATTTCCCCATCATTTCCTCTTCAACTCCCCCTTTTCCCTCTCTTGCTGCCGCTCCCTCCTCCCTCTCCCCCTCCCCGATCCATCTGGGAGGATTAAGGATTTTACAGCTGAGAAATAGCCAGGCATTGAAATAGCTATTTATAGTATGACTGGTAACTTTTACTAGCAGTAATGTTTGTCTGTACTGATGTTATCAATATATGTGTAGGTAAGTATGCAGATGTGAATTAGCATATGGGGTACATCTTACAGAGAGAGTGTTTGCATGTAGCAAGTATCTGGTATATCCTCTGAAGACATTCCTATTTACTGAGTGTCCTTCCTTCAAGCATCTTGTAGTACTTAAAAAACAACCAAACAACAAACAAAAACCAAACCACCAAAAAACCCAACACAAGACCAAAGAGGATATGAAAATTTGATGCCAAAGAGGCAAGTCTTTAGGCGTGATTGCAGGTTAGCTAATAAAATAAAGAATTCCCATATATGAAGGGAAATCAGTTATTTGGGCTTGAGAAAATAAGCATAAACATTTAAACTCTGATGTTGTTCTAAGTTGAGAAGTCTGCCATCCTTCACAGCCTGAGTTATGCATATGCCTCTGGGAGAGAAGTCACAGAAATTCATATAAATAATGAATGTAGTGAATCTTTTTCTTTTGTAACTATGAAATTCTTTCATTGACTCATGTCTTCAGTCTGGTAAAATCCTTTAGGTATAAACAAATTCAATTCAGCGTGGCTAGACAGGAGTTTCAGAAGTCAGTAGCACTGCTCTGTGTAAAAGTTGCTTTTTGGTTATTTTTTTTAGCAACTTCAGTTGATTCAGATGCTATCAAGGGACATACAGCAATCACTGTTAATTTATAAACTCATTATTTTAATACAAATCTCTGTATAGGCCTTCCTGTTTCATCATGAGAATGAACCTATTGGAATACTCTGTCACAGTTTTATTTCTCAACGTTAAAAAAAAATTGCTACCAACTCATTACACTTCCATACTGGCATAAGAAAGCTATAACTGTTTCTGGCTTGCAAGTATGTCTGTTATAATACAAACAAATGTGTATGCTCTTCTGTATGAAAATATACAAAAAAAGATCATCTTCAAAAATCTGCTATAGTTGAAAGTTTTCATAAGTGGATAGAAAACAAGTGCTCAGTAGCAGGCATGATTCATCAATCTATTTAGCAATGGTCATGGTATTTCGCAGAAAATCTACTAGAATTGCTTTATGTACAACTCATTTTCTTTGTTCATCTTGACATAGCTTACAGACCACATGCAACAGAAAGCTGAAAAAAAAAAAAAGTCGTAAAATTATGTCTCACTTCTTCCTCCTTGTAGAATGAGTTAAGAGTACTTGGACTGATGCTTTGAATCTAGTCACAGGGGCACCATTAAATGGAAGTCAACTGAGTGGGCACTATTTGCCTGAAGGCCTTGATGCTGTGCTTACAGGCTGGATTTCAGTGAATTTATTTGTTCCTGTGGCTTGTGAACCTGCACATAGCTAGACCTAAAATAACTGTGAACACTTTACTCAGAAACTTGCACCAAATCTGACATTTTTAGTCATGATTATGGCCACCAGATTACAATATCTGCAAATGTTCCTTACAAAATGCAGACTTACTTGGAACGCCTCCAGCTGCCTTCAAAATTGGAATTTCTGAGCAGATGAGCAGAATGCATGAGTATCTTACTGTGACCAAGAAAGCAAGAACTAAAACCTTAAAACAAGCATCCTAAGCCTATCTCTGTTGACATGGTTTGGGCCAATCACAGAGAAAGCATGTGAAGCCCTGAGGAAGTTCTGGCCTACCACATAGCTGATGAAAAGTAATGAAGACCATCTGGCCTTCATAATAACTGAAATCATCTATGCCAGCTTCAGAGAAGCCAGCATTCCATCATTCCTAAGCATGCAATAGTGTATCCAGTTGGGAGAAACATACATTTCATGCCGATGCCCTCATAAATTATACCCATGCTTCTTACTATCTTCTGTTCTGTCTTTTTGTTTTAGCAAGATCACAGAGTAGTTGATGGCAACTCATTCTCTGTAGTACCTTGATTCTCTTAGAACATGTATATCATGAGGTGACAGAAATGATGTAAGCTCCAGATGAAATACAAATGTTCAAGTTCTTGTTGCTAGATTTCACTATGGCCTTTGACAGATTTAAATACATAGTGCATGTACAGCCTATGCAAGGTAGAAGTACAACGCAAACTCATTCCTTTGGGAGGTATAACACAGCATTTCAAAGGCTATGCCCTTTACCTCAGCTGGATATCTTTTTTCCTCTTTGTTATCCAGGACTTCCTAGAACAGCTGAGCTTCACATAAATGGTGCCGTACAGTTCAAGCTTGCAGTGGGAGTTAGACACAATGTATTTTCACTTAAATATTGTTTATAATTCATACATATTATCATTAATAATGATTTAAAGATATTTTAGAAATTCAAGACTAAGTTATTCCATTGGCTATAAAGGTGGACATCTAGTCTAACTCCACTGAGATAGGTAGAAATACTTTGGAATTCTTCAGTCAAAATTCAGTCTGCAAATACCACAGAGGCAAGTGCAGCTGTTATTTTTATACTGATAATGCTAGTACATTATATGACCTTATCTATTTCCTGATATATATATTTTTTTTTGGTAATTATTTTATATTCCTCACCAAAAACTGGGAAAGGCTTTTTTTCCCCCTGTCCCAGCAGAGATAAAAAACATTTTAATGAAAAAGGGAGAAAGAAAGTAACTGTGAAAAACTTTAGTAAGAGATGTTTCTTGCAAAACAAATCACTGTTTAAACAATTTTTAGGCGCTTTTGGAGGCATGACATGGTTAGTATTCATGCTGAAGGATTAATTTTGGGATAGTAATTATTTGATAAACATTTGTTAATTTTTTTAAGCTTTCTGCATGGAGAATGGCAATAATTTAGTCTTATCAAGTAGCAGCCAGTCCTCCCTTTGTGTAAGTCATGATTTTCTTGTTGATGTGGTGTTTTTTAATTCTAAGGCATCTTTTTGTCCAGCATTCCCACTTGCAATTTTTTCTACTTCATGGTTCATTCCTGTGGCTGTTCAGTTGTTGTACTAGTCTTTCTGATCTTAATTTCCTTAAGGGCTCTTATTAAATATATATTAGGGTTGGGCATGTTTTATTATGCTCTATAAAAACACCTTTATGTATGCAAGCTCACGAGTCATCATTGTACATGCAGTTAGACCCACTGAAGTCAAGGAGACCACTCATATCAACAGAGGCATGCAAAATCAACCCTCAAACATCCCAAGGTAGGAAATTTAATCTTGTTAGCACAAATCTGTTTTGGGACTTTATGAGAGAACCTCCATGCATCTGTTTAATCCCTGGAGTTTTTGCATCATTTCTCTGAATTAAGTTAATATGATCCACACTTCCCCCCCCACCCCGTTTTGAATCATGGGAGAGTTTAGGATTTTACTTATGATACATTTAAAAGATCAAAGCACAACAAATCTCCTGAAAGAAGTACATTGTACAGTATATTTCAGAAAATTAAAAAAAAAACCAAAAAAAACCCCAACAAAAAAAAACCACAAAACCACACCTATTTGGCTGTCATTATTAGAACAACCTGGTAAACTGGTCTTTTCAAGAAATGGATGACTTTTAAAAAGAACCAAGAACACCTCACTTCCTTTGGAAGAGCTGTAGTCTTGCAATTGAAAACTTTAGTTCCTTCAGTTGAGGACTTGGTTTCACCATTCTCTGGTTATAATAAATTATTGAGGCACACTTTTTAATATTACCATGGTTTTCATAAGTTTTTGCCTTTGCATAAGATGGCAGACCTCAAAGTACGCTGTTTATTTGGGCAGAGATTTTGAACCCCCAAACTGTACAGATTACCATCTCAATATGGGTGTAGGCACTTCAGTAACTGTGGAGTTTGTTAAAGACCTGAACACTTGGAGATCCATCAGATCTCCAAAAATTCAGACTGGAGAAATTAGGGTAAAAGTCTTTGTCTTTATGTCTTCGTTTAAGGCAATCTGACGTGTAATTGAAGATATAATACTTAATTTAGTTGAAGCAATGCAACTTCCAGGATCGATGTTAGGGGCTGACTACTAGCCCTGTTGATGTCTAAGATAAAATTTCTATTGACTTTTTACTAATGGACTTTATTTTTAGTCACTTGAAGTTTGCATCATTTTAAAACGCTTGCCTAAAATAAACATTACCTTGCAGTACTGGGAACAAAGTACAACTTTGTTTTGTTACTGTATCAAAACTAAAGGTGGAAAATAACTTGTCGATCTTGTTCCATATTCCAACCTATCAACATAAACAGATGTTAAACTGGTGTTTATGCATGCATGCTGTATTCTTATCAGTAATCTAGCTATACTGTTTGTAAAGTAGAAGATAAGATGTACTCCGTATATAAACCAAATGTATCCATAGGGCTACTCAAGAGCAGGGCAAAAACTATCATCCAAAAATTGCACCACCAACAAAAAAACATACCCTTCTGAAATGCTTTGAGAGTCTGTAGAGCAATGGTCAAGTCACAATGATTTTTTTTTTTTTTTAAATCACGTACAGCAGAAAAAAACACCACACACTGCTAATGAAAGACTTAAAAAAAACCCAAACCTTCTCTTTTTTTTTGTGAAGGAAAAATTACTGATATTGGTGGAAGGATAGAATACCTGAGGTTTGTACTAAATTTTATCAAGTGATAAAATCATGCACTCACGATCCTTCTTTTGTCACTGCAGACTATCAGGATTCATCTTATTACTACTTCCTCTTGAGGTCCATTTCAGCCCAGCTTTTGCTCTGTGTTTTAATTCGGGTGCAGGTTAAGGAATGCGCCATCACTGAGCAGGTTTGAGATACCAATCTGGCAACAGTTTACCTCATTTCTCATTATTCTCCTGTCATTTTGTTATGATGTGTTTTTAAGAACATCCAGCTTTTATTTGCAGGAAAACCATTTCCTCATGCAAAAAGAACATGCAGACCTGATTTATTTCTCATTTCAGCTGCAAATCTGTTGATTTTTACTTAGAAGAGTTAATGCCTGTTTTGGTTTTTTTTTCCCCCCCTATCTGTATTACAGGCCAGACTGTGACTGGTGTTCACAGCAGTATAGAAGAAATGAAGGGAGGGCTGGAAAGAGAAGAGAGTTTTGTTCATTTTTAACATCATGTATGGGACCCAGCTGTTAGGTTTAGACCTTGCAGCTCATACATACTCCTTCAGAGGGAAGTATTCACGGTACTCCCCCTACTCCTTTTTATACAAGAAATGTCAGTCAGTCTCCATTTAACTGAATAATAATGTGTACCTTGGTTGCTTATTGTAGCAGAGGATCAGATTTAATCGTGTAGAAGTCCCTTTCCTCTGTTCTGTTGAACAGCCTTTTTAAATTTTTTTTCCTAAGATAGTGACATGTGCTGAGAAAACTCTTCTGCTTTCTATAACCAACATGCTCACCTACTGAAATATTCACTGCTTTTACATGATGTAGTGAGCACTGTTGCTTGTTCCGTCTTCTTTCAGTCTCCCTTGGATGTGCTGGCTTTAGGCTTCTTAGGTTTCACAGTGGGAGAGTGGGTTCATGAGGGCTCATTCCCAGATGCAGGCTTTTTGACCATAAAATTCTTGTTCTCACTGGTGGCTGTTGGTATTTTTCAGGGAAATGAAAAAGTGTTCTCAATTAATTCCTCATGAGCAATGTTTGTGCAACAGGGTTTACCACCAGCACCTATCCACCTACTGGGCTTTCCAGTAGTAGTAACTCACCTTTAGAAATCGTCTTTGTAGGGCAAAATGGAATTGCTTTTAGAGGTGATCATAGGGAATTTTGCGCTGTCTAGTTTTGTTGATAGAGGAGTCTGATTTTTTTTTTTTTTTTTTTTGCTAGAGGATACTGAATTTTTAATATTTTTTTTAAGCCTATAATTGCATAATGTCTGTGTGTGCAAATGTTGTGATTTGCTTAATATGTTCATGTTTCCTATTTGGTTTTTGGGATTGCAAGACTTTGCAGTGCTTGAATTGTACAGGAACTTTTACTGGGGTACCAATGTTAAATCACTGATAAAAAGACTATGTTGTCAGTACGCTTGTTTTAGCTGTATAGGCAGAGCAAGCAAGTTGTGTCAAAAAAATTCTATTAACCAATAGAGACAGTAAAGCTCTAGCTGTGCTATATTTCTCCTGGTCTGTAGACACTGTAAGCTTGTATGTGTGGTCTGTGCCTGAAGGGTAATACAGTGGAGCTGGAGTGGATACAAGAAGGGAGTAAATTTTATTCCTAACCCCCACCCCCTCCCCCGCCCATGGTCTCCTCATGTTAACAGTGTGATAGGGAAGTTTCAGACAGTCCTGCCTGAAGGTGCTACAGGTGGTTGTAGGAGACTAAATGAAGTCATTAATGTCATGGAGCAATACCAGGTCAGCCAGAGCATGTATTAACACAACATTTAACTCTTTAATAAATGGCCATGGGAACTTGGGAAAAATAACTGGGTCTTGTCCTCTCAGATGTCAAGACAGATGACTTCTGCATAGTCTGGTGTAGGCTACCTCTACACTGTTAGCAGTATCCAGGATGAGGCTTTGTGAAGGGCTCTGTTTTCCCTTTGCAATATGGGTTTGCCCACAGTTTGTAGCTTCAGGTGACTAAATGGCCAGTTTATTCAGTATGCAGGGTTTACTGCTTGGGTTCTTACATGGATGTATCTCCCACTATTCCCCAAAACTCTTCAGAAGTGGAAACTTTTCTGGGTTATTTGTTTCAAAGAATGGGCTGAAATTCTTCTCCTAGCTATTGTTTACTTCTTGGAGAAAAGCTTGGTTTCTAGCTGTTGGGAATGCTATACTTGCCATGAAAATAATCTGAGTGGATAGGATTATTTTCTACAAGTCTTTTTTAGAAACATAAACATGCAAAAAGGAAGGAGGCAAACTTATTTCTGTGACAAAAGAATTAAGTCAAATATCTGCAAACATTTTATAGCAATGGGATTTGTTGCACCTCAGAGTGTTCATGTTTTCAGCCCTCCTTAGTGTTTGAACCTGACCAGATTTCTTATGTTTCTACACTGAACAATACTTTTATCTTCAGTTTTTTAACAGAGGTCTGAACCAAAGCTGTAGATTTCACCATTTTCTAACTGCATTTTTTTTTTTCAGAAACCAAATCTCAACCTGAATTTTACAAATGGCCTCATCTCCTAAAGTTGTACTGTTTATGCAATACCTCAGTTTTATTAGTTGTCTCCCGTAGTCTGTGAAATCTAATAACTTTTTTGCTGCTCTCTCTGTTGTTATAGTTCTGATTTCTATATGTCAAGGACACTGGGATTTTGTCCCAGTTTCAGTAAACAAAAGAAAATTGCTGAGAGTTGAAATGCAGTGGATGACAGATCTGTATCCAAGTGTATTTTTGTACACTCAGAGGTATTTTCTTTACTTCAAGGCTAGTAGGGCAGCGTGTTAGCTCTTCATATGTGGATTTTTGGG
>JAAGNO010019780.1:14478-26493 GCA_033439905.1 Ceryle rudis
TTGTACACTCAGAGGTATTTTCTTTACTTCAAGGCTAGTAGGGCAGCGTGTTAGCTCTTCATATGTGGATTTTTGGGCCCTTATTTTGGCAAAGCAACGCACATGAAGTGAGTTTGAAAACAAGCAATAAATAGATCTGGCACACGCTACTAGGTATGGCAAGTTCTCGGGGTATTTTTCCAGAATCTGACAGGAGGCAGGGAGGCTGGGAGACTGGTAGGACACACCATTCCGTTCGTTTTTTTTGGCTTTCCCGATGGTTACATCTCATTTAGGATTAATTTTATACCAAGAGTTTTTAGAGTTTTAGCTGCACAGTCAGATGACTTCAAAAACCCCTCTGCTTCATTGTTCTTTATGTGTGTATTCAATCCCAGGTTGTGAGGCTATAAAATTCCTGTGTTAGGGAAGCAGCTGAGGTGTATCTGCATCATGCCGGCTGGCACCTTGCACATGTGCGGCTGCCTAAGCGGCCTCCCTCGCCTCTCTTCTTTCTTCCTGTCCGTGTTCAGCCGGCCTGACCAGGGTCTGGAAGCCAAGCAAAGCCTCCCAGGGCCTGTGGTGCTACAGGTGAGAGTGAAATGTTTGCCTGTCAGAGCTGAAGGGCTTCTCTGAGCAGTTCTGTGAAGTCTAAGGTATGTCAGAAAATTCTGTCTCAGAGCTTCAGCTAAGGGGCTTCCACTGACAACTTGTGACTATCTTGACTGGCTGTGGGGCTCCCATGGAAATGGTCATTACCTGTTCCAGAGCCAGGTTAAGGACTTAGCTGCTGAGATAGTTTAAAAGTTAAACAGATGAGTTTGATTTATCAAAGTGACAGAGAGGTTTGTAACTGTCATTGATAAATGCACTTAACTGCAAAAGGGTAATCGAGCTCAAGTAAAGAGTTCCCAGGTAACACCTGAAGGAGTCAGAGGCGCAGGCCTGAGTTACAGCGCTAGTAGAAAATAGAAATAAAAGGTACGCTGTATGGCGAAGGTCCAGTTCTTACCAAGAACTGTCTTGCATGGAGGAAGAGGAGCATAGCCCATTGACTATCTCTGAGACATTGTCAGTCTCCCCACCTTGAAAGGTATTATTCTCTTTGTGATTTTTCTCTCCTAACCCTGTCTGTCCATGCCTTCTAGGTGACATTTAGCATTATTTGGGTGGAGAGTTGAATAACATGGTCATATATGTTTAGCATGTACTCTGTTAGGCTCATTACCATACTCAGGGGCATAAATTTGAATGTTAGTTTTGCTGTTAATTAGGCAAAGGTCTCCGCTTGGACACTCTGACCTTCAAGATTATGTAAGAGTTGTTAGCGTGTGTTGGTTTAGCCAATACAGCACCATCTTATCTTCACGGGACTCCATCCTTCAGCCATTTGACGTGCCAGCCCAGCGGATCTCCACCCCAGTGACATGAGTCTCATGGTCATAAACATCTCCCTCTTTCTCCCAAAGCACACTAATTAGCTGTATTTCTGTCTCATGGCCATTATACCACAGGGCAGGCGCAAAGTTCCCCTCAGGCCTTGCTGGGCTGGATCCCCGCCCTACCCCTGTACCTGGGGTGTACAACTACTTCAGGATTGTGATTTCAAAGGCTGCTCTGGATAGTCGAGTAATATGAATTAAATTCCACCCCCTCAGCTTTCCCTGTGTCGCATGTTCATCAGCCAAAAAGTAATACATAATTTAAATTCTTCAAAATCGATCTTTAAAATCACATTTCTCACCCCACCCCCTGGTATGTTCCTTCAAGACAGAGAGCATAGGGAATTACACCTAATAGGGTAAAGCAAGGTTTTCTTTCATTTCTTGCCACTGAGAAGTAAAAGCATGAACAGTGACATTCTGCTCAATAGCTAGGAACACTTTTGGTACCTTTATTTCAAGCAAGACTGCAGAAACAGTAAAGCATCACACAAGTTATTCAACACCGTGAATTTGTAACAAAGTTTGGAATGAAGTCTTACTCTTTAAAGGCTTCCTTTTTAGAGCTTTTTTTTTTAGGATTCAATATTGTGATATTTCAAAGACATTTAAATACACAAGCAAGCTTTTGTATTGGCACGAGAGTACAATAAAAATAATCATACCTCGGCAAAAAGATATTGGATTACATAGAGGTAAGAATTTGCCATTCAGAGGCATTCAGAATTTTTAATATTAATGTTTACCAGTAAATGTTCTGTTATCATGGATTCAAGTTACAGCAGTCTTTCTTTTCACATTGTAATACAGGTCTGAGCTGAAAATTATACAGAATTTAAAGTAAAATTTGTTTTGGTCTGCTTCAGCCTCCTAATTATCAGCTGCTTTGTGAACACACACTTTTTTCTGTGGGGTCACTGCCAAGCTGCATTATACAAAAAAACTTTAGAACCCTGTGTGCTCATTTTTCAGGATATGGATGTTATTCCATTTATTGAATAACATACTGTGATACTGGAAGTGTCTGAAATCTGTGGCAGCTTGCTTGAGGCTTGGCCCTTCATATTGTCTGTAAGAGGCCAAATGCTGAAAACTCATTGTCATATTAAGTATGCCAATATAAAAAAACATGGAATGTTTATTTCCTGGATGCTTTTATAAGGGCCAAGTATACTTGTAGCTACATCCCTCTTTCTTGAGGTCAGTTATTGGCTAAAGTCTTCAGTGTCTCCAAGAGATGGCTGATGTTTTTTAAGACAAACTTTAAAAATCACTACTTATTGGTGTGAAAAACTTACTAATACACTCATCACTGCATTAGTCTTTGGGGAACTATTCATATGGGGGTTATTTGAGCAGTGTCAAATTTTCATGAATAATGCATGTATTCATTTTGAATGGAAGGTGCTCTCTGGCAGACTCCCAAAGCACGAAACATGTCAAAACTATCTTCATTTATTTGCTGAGTCCCCCAGAATCAGAGTTTAGAAGCATGGCTTCATTACTCCCTTGTACATTGTATGCTCTTGCAGTCCTTGACTGGGCAAAAATATCAGTTAAGTAAGCAAGTTATACAAACATTAGGATATCATCAAAGCATGGGGAGAACCAAGTGAGTGTTCAAACAAGAAGAGCTGTACTCTGGGCAAAATGCAAATACTACATCAGCTGTATTCCTCTTGAGGCCAATAAATGTCATTTAAAAATGAATTGGTATTTGACACTTTTGGGAGTTGTCCTCTCTCTAAGTATATTCCAGTGCAGTGTGACCATTTAGGGCTGTTTTCATGTATGAATATGCTTGGCATTTGAAAAATAGCTTTTATATTTGTGTGGGTATTTATTAGCGGTTCTTTTTCACAGTACTTTGAGATTCATATCTGATATTAAATTGGGAAGCCATCTTAGATGATTTTTTCAAACTGAGTTGCAAAACGATGGCAAATGCTGCTTTTTCACATTCTTGCCCAGATTATTCTTGTCACCATATCTTTTGACAGAAAAGGAACAGCAAGTCAGCCACTTGCTCATGTTGTGAGAAAACAACACTTGCAGCATTTCCATGCATTTCCCTGGTTGCCGAAAGAAGTAAGTTCTCCCTTGTTTAATGAAATTTGACTGCTATTGCGACTTTTAAATTTCCAAAATAAAATGCTTCTGGAGTTTTTCTGAGTGAAACAGTGCTTTGGTGGGATTTTGAAAGAATGGAGTAATTTGTTCAACTTTCACAAGAAAAAGTCCATGTGCATTTATCCTGTAGGTCAGAACAACTTCTTCACAAATACTGCAGTAGCTTTGCCAGACAAAGTCTTCATTGGCTAGTTCTGCTAAAAAGGCAATACCTGGGAATGATGCTTATCAGTGTAGAAAGTCAGCAGCTCTCTTCCATGTATTTATTTCAGAAAGGCCTTTTCTCTTTGGCTCCATTGTTAAATGTCTTTTTTTTTTTGGGTTGGTTTTTTTTTTTTTTAGCAGCATTGTTTGCCTGTGGTTTCTCTGCTGAGTTTCTTTTCCACTTGATTTCAAGCTCTTAGCCTGAGAGTTGGTGATCCATGTTGAAATATCTTCATGTTTTTGAATCATCTAATGCCACAGTTTTTCTTAAAAAAAAAAAAAAAAAAAAAAAAAAAAAAAAAAAGGAAAAAAAAAAAAAAAAGTTAAAAACTAAACATGGGCTTGTTATATTACAAAATAAAACTTCATTTTTCATTTTCCTGATCATGGCCCCATCTCCCAAGACTGCAGGATCCTGCTCCTTAGCCTTTTTCTCTTCTCTTCTCTTCTCTTTACTCCATACATTGCTTACACAATAATTACTTTCCTTATATACAGCCCCAGTCTACCTGAGCTATTAGCCTTTTCTTGTTTAAAGCAACGGTGGCCATTTTTTGCTCTGAATTGACATCTCAGCACTCTCAATGTCTGCTCTTTTCAGTCTGCTTGAAATGTTTTTTTGTGTCTTGCATGAAGTCAGAAATAGTTCTTTTGATACTTGATGCCATAGATTACTGACAGCCCAGTTCTGCGTTACTTTCTGATGTTGTGTAACACTATACTGCTCAAAAAATTCTATTTAAAATAACGTGACTACTTAGCATGGATCCTGTAGCTCATAGCTGTGCTAAGTAGTATTCTGTTTCACAAGTGGTCCCTTTGAAGTCAGTTGAGTTACACATGCTTACATCATGTCTGAACTTGGTCCACTGTGTTTACAACATGCATATTTGATATTGCACAGTGGGTGTACATAACTTCTAAAATAATAAAATCTTTATTACTTTTGAGGACTGTGCACATTAAAGAACAGATTTTCATTTACATCAAGGCTCCTTACACTCCTCTGGCTATGCAAAAGGCCTTAAAATGAGTATAAATTCCCCTAAAGACCAGCTGAAAATCCCTTTTCACAGCCAATGTTGTGTTAAAATGGTGCTGCATGTAAACCAAAATGGAGCCCTTCCAAAAGGGATTTTTTTTTTTTTTTATTTCAAGAGAATATTTTCAGGTTTTTCTTTTGCTTTCCTGTTGTAAAAAATACATTAGAATTAATCACTCCAACTTACTTAATGTACAGTAAATCTTTTATGATGAGTTATTCATCTTCTGTATCCCTGTGAGTTTCAAATCAAATGTTAACACATTTTCGGGTTACCTGTACAGCAGTGCTCATATAAACAGCAAAAGGGCCGCTTATTCCTTGAATTACTCTTAAGAAATAAAAGCAAAAAGGATTAATCCACATATATAATGTCAATTGGAATCTGGTTTGTTTGGGTTCCCGGTTTGGGAGAGGAAGGTAATGCAGAGAAACAAAGTTTTGAAGAATGTAGAGGTGGTCTTTCATGTCTAAACCTTCTTACATCTATTAGATCTTCGGTTTTAAGCTCCAGTTCTGGTTCATCTGCATAAAATAGGCACTTAAGGGGCTATGAAAATCATCTCCTGAAGCTTCAGCTTCTGAAGATTAAATAATAAACAGCTCTAAGTAGTATAAATGTATTAGCTGTTTCCTGGTAAAGAAATATTGCTTCGTTACAATGATCTTGTATTTGAAACACTGGACAAGAGCTTGGGCGATCTACATCCAGTTCTCAACTGCGGCAGATTCCTTGCTTGACTCTTGGTAGTTGACTGTACACCAGTCTGCCTGTCTCTTTATCCATCCACCTCACAGACGTGTTGTGAGGGTAATGCCACTTACACTTCCCATGCCAAGGTCTGCCTAGTATTTGTAAGGATCTGCTAGAGAGGGGAAAACACTTTCTGCTATTGTCAGTACTCTTCCTTGACTTTTCATGTTATTCTCCCTACAAGAGAAAAAGAAAATGGCTGCTGCAAATCTTGGGGGAGAAACCATCTATATGAAATCAGTGTGTATCTGTACAGTCATATTTGAAGATATTTTAGTAGGGAGATTTCTTGTCTTGGCATAGAATATTTTGTTTCTTTAGGACAGAACGGTATCATATTTATCCATATACAGCTAGTTTACAGAATTCCTATATGGTTCCTGAATGCATCCTTCTCATCTTCTTCCTTTTTCTTTTTAATTGGGAAAAATAAGCAGTGTATTGGAAATTTTTCTTTGTGTGCTGTAGGCTACACTTAAACATTGAGGTCTCAGTAATTTGTGTTTTTAATGGATAGGGGTTTTTCCTTTTGGGTCATTTTCACAGAGCAACTTAGGTTGTCCAAACATATTCTGAAATACATTGGGGATTATAGTTTCAACACATGCGTGCCTAGGGCCAAAGTATGAGTAACATGAAATTTTGTTCCATTCCATGAACAAACCACTGTTTTGTGGTGTAATACAAAACATATCTAAGCAGTTTAGATCACTATCAGGCATTACAACGTTAGGTTTTCTATTTATGTGACTACCCAAAGCTCATTAGAAGCTCATTTTGTAGCTCTAGGGAAGTATGAATAAAAAGCAGTGAAAAATAGTACATTGTATTCTGTTCTAATTATACTCTATTTATTGTACTTACTAATATATATTAAGTGTATAATTTTATAGTTGCAGAGCCCAACTTCCAAAACTTGTGAAGTCCAGGCTTGTTCATAAAACTGTTGTGCACACAGTTTAACTGCACGATTTTGATGGCATGGACAAACCCACTGCTTGTGGAAGCAGGCAGACTTCTGGGCACTGCTCCCTTCATGCCATATGTGTATTCTTGAAGTGTTTTCCAGTTCTTCTTCTTGACCTGCTCTTAAGCCTGCATGAAAGATGGTGTCCAGGCCCAGAGGTATCATTAGGAGGGGACAGACTGACCTGAAATATCAGGAAATGTTTGCAAATATAAATGATCAGATTCTGGATGTGGATTTTGACTCTTCAAAATTATACTCTGGTTGGTTGGATGACTCTAGAAAAATCACAGGACTACTCACCTTGGTTAGGCAGGCAGAGGTTTCACGCGTCCATTAGACTAAGTTTGTGGTTGTGGGAGAATCCTGATGGGTTGCCATAAAGTATTAATGTATGAGAATGGGATAGATTGTAAAGGAAGGAGTGGAGGCAGAACGTGTCCTTGTCAGGAACAGTATTTTTAATTGGTGTGTCTTTTTTGTCAAGTTTTCCTTTTAAGCTACAACTCTGTGGCCCCTTTGGCATATTGGAC
The DNA here is from genome assembly GCA_033439905.1 of Ceryle rudis. Classification (NCBI taxonomy): domain Eukaryota; kingdom Metazoa; phylum Chordata; class Aves; order Coraciiformes; family Cerylidae; genus Ceryle; species Ceryle rudis. The sequence goes on from JAAGNO010019780.1 coordinate 21,530, forward strand.
TCATCTTTTAATGAAAGGATAAATGCAGAACACATCCATAGACAAGTAGTAAAGCTTCTGCAGCTAAGGGCACACAGAAGGAAAATAACTCCATTAGGTAATAGAAAAAGCAAGGTTTTGGACAACCTAGATTAAAAACAGTGATAAGCTTCACCTTTCCATGCTCTTACCCTCACTGGAAATTACTTTCTGTAATAAAAGGATAAGGTGCATAAATCCAACCAAAAATGAATGTTTACATTTTTTTTTTTTTGTAATGTACAATTAATGAGCCATTCCCCCAATAGCTTATTCCGGGTGTACATTAGTGGATTGTAAGCACACTGCACAGGTGGTTTAATACACAAGGCTAAAACACACCCAGGACATGCACTGAATCCTAGTGGGGCACACTCAGTTATGGCTTACCGTATAAGAGAATATGTAACAGCATTCCAGGTTATATAGCACTTAGCTTAAAATAAGATGTGTAAGTTTGTTGTTCTAACAGAGTATGTGTTTTAAAAGCAAAGCTGTGCATGAAAAAGATCCTTAAAATCCAGACAGCAGAGGCCCTTCTTCATGCTCTCAGTGTAACATGTTACGGCAATAAAGCAAAAGCACCATGCAGTAGACTGAAAACAATGTGCCTGCTCCACAAAATAAATATCTGTTTATTAGTCTGTCCTCTTACGTATTTCGGAGCCCATACACCCAAAGATAGTGAGAAGACGTCACTAAATTAAACCACAGATATTTGTCCCCAAATTAAAGTTACTTCCACTTCTATGCTCTCTGCTTATTTATTTTAATTAATGAGTACAAGCTCTTTTTTTCTTCATTTTTAGCCTTCTTTCAGGTTTGCTGTTATGCACCTTGTTATAAATTCCTTGGCTTCCAAGCAGAGTTTTATGAGCATGGAGCATTGTATTTGAAAATACAGATTCTGAACACCCATATGTTTTGAGGTACGATTCCTTTCCTCAGAGGGTATATAACACATAAAACAAAAAAGCCTATTTTATAATGGAAATCTGAAAACAATCAGTGAGCCTCTTGTTCAAAGTAATACCAGGTTTGCTTTAATTTCCAACAAATTCAATTTTCTTTAAAGTGCCGTTTATATGCCCATGTTGAATTATAATAGTTAGTAGTAATTTATTTGGGATATTATTCCAGGAATTTTTCTATCTTCTACCTTTGACCCTAGGGATGCGATAGAAGGGGATAAAGAATGTATGGTGCAGTATGACACAATACACAGTACAAGAAAAGGAGCGAGTGTATCAGCAGAAAGCCTATCTAGAAAAGACACATTGATTGCATTATTTTAACTTCCAAAAAGTAATCACTTCCATAGTGTTTATGCACCATGAGACTACTATCTATTACTGATTTTTTTTTTTAAAAAAACCCAAAACCCTGTCTTCATAGCCATTGAATTTTATTGCATTATTCCAGGAGGGGGTCATTGTAGCACAAAAGTTGAGCAATTTTGTCCCAATTCAAAGCTAGTGGTAACAAATGGAGTCTCTCTCTGCTCTGTGTTTTGGATGGAGGCAATAATATTGTTTCTCTGCTAGTTCCTCTGTATAAGTTGAAGGGTTTGGGATTTTCTTAGTGCTATTTAAATCTTGAACTTTTTGAATCTTTTTGAACCTTTTCCAGCAGAGCCTTGTCCTTATTTTCTTGTACACTTTGTTTAACTGAAACATTGCAAGACCCTGTTCATGTTTTCACAAAACCAAGAGTCCACCAACAGCATTTTCCAAGACAGGTACTGCAGAAAGATTGTACTGGGATGCATTTTTTTTGTTTTGTTACTGGCCTCCTGTAGTATGAGGTCTGATATAGAACTGCAGGGACACTGATACTTAGAAAGCTATCTGCACATTTATATCTGGCATCAAGACTTTACCCCATGTCTTTGTAGTAAAGTCTCAAGAGGCACTGGTTTAAATGAGTAAGTACTTAACCTTCCTTCTCCAGCCTTCATTGTGTGACTGGGACCAAGGCTGTTTAATTCAACAAAGTTGAAATCTCATCCCTTTAGTTAATCTTGGCCCTTGTGTGAGACTGACCAGGCAGAACTACCTTTTTGCTCTTGTTTGGGGGATCTCTTTGCTCCTGAAGGTGGATCACATTGATATTTCATGATATTGAATGAGGTCTTACAAGACAGCTGGGGAGGGACTTTTTACAAGGGCTTGTAGTGACAGGTCAATGTGTAGTGATTTCAAACTGGAAGTGGGCAGATTTAGATTAGAAATTAGGAAGATGTTCTTCACTGTGAGGATGGTGAGGCTCTGTAACAGGTTGCCCAGGGAAGCAGTGGATGTTCCATCACTGGATGTGTTCAAGACCAGGTGTGATGGGGTTTTGAGCCTTCTCATTTAGTGGGAGGAATCCCTGCCTGTGGTGGTGGAGGGGTGGAACTAGATGATCTTTAACATCCATTCCAACCCAAACCATGCTATGATTCTATGAACATGTTACCAGACACAAAAGAGGGTTATTTGATATCTGAGAAATATTTTTGAAGTATTGAAAGTAGAGAAAGATTTACACTATAATACCTCGTAGCCTCATACAAGGATTCAAGCAAAAATATATATTATTTCTGGCTGTCAGTTCTTTTCTGCAAAGCCTTGTTGTAGGAAAGGCCATGAGCCCCAGGAGATGAGATTCTGTTTTCTGTGGCCTTACAAAAATTTGATAATTCAATTTCTCTTTCTCCTCAGCTGGGAAACCCTTTGCCTAACCTTCATCTCTGTGCATGTTAGACTTGCCATTTTCAGTTGCCAGAATCAGAAGTGCCAGGGCAGCTGATTTAGCAGTTTCATTCCCTCTAGGCCACCCAAAAGAGCAGTTTCTATTATACTGTACTGTGTGAATTGGCTGTCAGCCTATAGTCAGGTGAACTCTGCTTGTAGATATGCTCTTCCTATAGCGCTGCCATCTTTCCAGTAACACATCATCACTCCTGCACTACTTTGGTGATACAGCATGTTTACAGATCGCTGAGCAACAGAGCCTTTTGACAATGTGTTATTGCAATACATCATGAGAGGCAGCTATTCTGAGTGTGTTTTACTCCGAGGGTGCTTTCATCTTAAGCAGTACAGCTGATCTCAGGGCTGCCTTATAAAAATGTTGAGACAGATAAAAAGCTGTCTTTAGAATGACGCAAAAATGATATAAGTGTGTAGGTATAGTGTCTGAGTCGCAGAGGACTGTGCAGCAACTCTGTCTTCAATGGGATCTTTTCATACAACTCTCTCATACCCTCCAGGATTCCTGAGCAACAATTATTTGTGCTCTTTTTGGTGTAACTGCAAAACCCACTGTTTATTGAGAAGTATTCTTGTTTTGTTTTAATCATTAGGTGGCTTTTACAATGTGGGCAGAAGCAGGCATGGAAACAAAGGGCGTTTGAGCTCTGAAGACGGGGAGCATGGTAGCAGAGAACAGCGCTTTGGCACAGCGCGTGGTGGTACAGGATAACACTTTATGTAACAGGATACAGACCACACGGCAGGCAATTGGCACTGCAGGAGAGCACTTTATGTAACTTATGTAACATGAGAGATAATCAGCATGTGTCTGGCATCACAGCTTAGTAACACATACAGTGAGATGGGGAACAATTACATTCTCTTTCTTTCTCTCACGGAGGTTACTGAGGGGAAATCCCATCTTCCCACTCTGAATAGGCATGTGATATTAGATATATTTACTGTGGGAAGACAGGGATCCAATTCCATTGTGCTAAGCTTATTATTCATCTTTATTTTTAAAAAACATGCCCTTTGCTCACTTGCTACTGTTGGGAGGACAGAGTAAACAATTCAAAGCTTTCCTAAGAAAAAGAGTAACTTTTTAATCACTGCAGTTAGCTGTGCTTTTTGGCAACACTATAATTCTACCAAGAAGCAATTTTAATGAAACAGACCAGCGCTTCAGAAGCTCCTGAAGTACTACCACTCTTAAGGAAAAAAGAGGATGTATTTCTTTCTCCACTTCTCTTTTTTAATATTTAAAAGAAAACCACAACACCCCTTTGGCGCCTCTTAAGTGGGCACAACTGTTGATTTAAAAGAAGGATGAGCTGGTCTTTATGGTTAAGCATTTCAGTCCAACACCCTCTTAAAAGGCAAAGCTCTTTATAGTTTTATTTAAGGTTGCTCATCCAAATCCAGAAGGACTGGAGAGGCTGGCTGTGGAAGGCCAATTACCCCACACCAAAGTTACTTTGGTAGGCCTCCAGGAAGACTTTGGGGCATCCTGATTTCTGTCCACTCCTTGGCTAATAGTATTTCCTCCTTGTGTAGTGAATAGATGAACTATTTTTGCTTGCTTGTGAAGGAACAGCCTGGCATATGCTTTGCAATAGTTTTTGTGCTGGTGTAAATTCATGTATGCCAGCATCAAGGGAAGCAGAGTGAGTTAACAGTGCAATATCCATAATTTCTTATCACACCAATCATCTGTCTCGTTGGGTATCGTGTTCTGATGGAGTCTTGTAGTTCAGTGTGAAACTTTTCAGATTCATTTGTACCATGTGAAGTATTGTAGATTGGATGGGTAGGGAATCATTTGTAATTATCTCTGACCATTTGATGGCTGTCATCAGATTAACATTTTGGAGCACGTGATTTATAAGCTTCCTTTCTAAAATCTGGAACCTGTGCATGTGTAGTTTTGCACAGGTAGATACCCAGACATGTAGATTTCCAAATTTACCACCTGATTATAAAGTTGACCACAATTACAGTGTTAAGAATATTTGTTAAAATAATATAGACTCATAGAATAGTAGTCTTTGGAAGGCACCTCTGGAGATCAAGTCCAACCCCCCTGCCAACGCAGGAACAGGTAGGGCGTACCACACAGGAACAGATCCAGGTGGGCCTTGAAAGTCTCTAGAGAAGGGGACTCCACAACCTCTCTGGGTATTCCTCTTCCAGTGCTCTGTCACCCTCACA
>JAAGNO010019780.1:30621-61824 GCA_033439905.1 Ceryle rudis
GTGATGCCTCTTGGAATGGTGTTTTGTTCGTTGGGGGTTGGGTGTAAATGAGTGCTTGGTGTCGTTTCTTTTTTTTTTTTGTGGTGGTTGGTTTGGGGGGGGGGGGGGGGGGGTTGTTTTGGTTTTGTTTTTTGTTGTTGTTGTTGTTTTATGGCTTTCATTCGTTGTGTAAAATGGAATCATTTACTTAATTTTCCACTTTTTGTCCATTTTATTTATTGAGATGGAGAGCTCATCAAAGCGATGATTTAATTTATATTTGTAAGTATTTAAAGTATAGCAAGCTCATATATACCCTCAGCAGAAGCCACCAGGTACAACTAAAATTACTTTAAAAACCAGCAGTAATATAGAGTCCACATAGTAGTGGACAAGATTTGTACTTCTGTACTCTTCCCCCGATGAGATTTCCCTGAAAGATACTGAGTTATAAGTGCCTCGAAGCTCCATTGTATGAAAAAGGAGGTTTTGGAGAAGTTGATGCTTGTAAGGTTTAGATATTTCTTGGAGAAAAAACACAGAAGTTCATAGGAAAGGTAACTGTGCTTTATCCCTACACGTACGTCCTGAAGACTGCATTGTGGGTCAACATTACTCGTACTTATACTGGTGTGTTAATAATAATGTTTTTTTCTGAATCACAGTTGTCCCCTTTTGTCCTTCCACATTTAAAATGCAAGGTTGGATACCAGGTTACACAAATCACATTTTAAAAAGCTATGGTAGCAGCAGCATCAAGCTTTTGAAATTTGGCTGCTGTTCAGGTGGAAGTAGGCAGATAGGAAAACTCTGTGAGCAATTGCAGTGAATTGTGCAGCTGTGTAGCTGTGCAGCTAACTGGGCTTGGGAGCCCCACACCTGCAGAATTCTAAGACCTTGGTTATTCATTGCCCTTTGAACCTTTGCTTTTGCTTTTTCCTTTAACTCTTTTTAGTTCAATTGAATGTGCAGCCACAATCTGTGGAAATGGACAGATCCTGCATGTGTGACAGTATGCTGCCAGAAATGGAAAAAACACAAGAAAGGGCAGCCTTGGATGTTGTATCCAGCTGCCTGCTGTGATTTTTCCACTGAAGCACTAGAGGGATTAACCAAATGCACTGCCAGTTTTACATGATCTGGGACAGGCTTTAAAATGGAGGGTTTTGCATTCTTCTGTCTGCTCTCTTCCTTCCCCCTTTTTTTTGGCATCCACTTCTACCACTGACAGTGAAATTGCTTGGCTAATTTCAGGTTTGTTGTTACTCAGGTGAAGAGTAATTGAGGGGAGAAAGAACCTCATAAATGAAAAACATTGATTTAATTTGGCCCTGTAATGGCGGACTCCAGAAAATGTCAGGAATTTTTATTCTAATAGTGAACATTAAGAGAAAAATACGTTGAGTAAAATCAGAGAGATCAAGCCTTTCATGCCGCTATGGGTACAAGTAGATGAGTGAAGTACCTGTGCAGAATACGTCCAAATTAATTTCCCTGCTCTGTGTGCTAATGCAGAGGGTAGGTAGGATCTAGGGCCACTTTCTCTTTCTTCAGATTTCTGGGGTTGGGAGTCCAGGAATAAATGGGCCTTGCATTTCTGAGAACAAATTATTGTGAGCAGCATTTGCACAGTTGTGTGTAAAGGGGGAAGCCTTTTGCTTACTTTCTTGCAAATTGTCCAGTGACAGCTTACAAACATAGCTGTGTCTCTGGATAATGAAACCTGAAGAATTAAATGTCTATTTGTGTGTGAACGTCCTGGGTTCAGCTAGGATGGGGTTAATACCTCACTGTCACGTGTGGCAGTGAGAATTATGCTCTTCAAATGAGGGAACTGACACAGCATCATGCAATATCTGTGTCTGGTATAAAGCCACTAGCCCATCTGAAATAACAATATTAGATTTGCTGTTTGTCCTTGAAGACAATTCTATAATTCCCGGGGTGCCTGAAGAAATTAATCAATAAGTGATTAAGAATTTGTCCTTAAAGACAATTCTGTCATTCCTGGGGTGCCTGCAGATATTATTAAGTGCTTAAGAACCCCAAACATCCTGTACACCGAACAGAAGAGGAGTCTGGTTTTAAATTGTTGTTGAGGGCTTTTTTTTATTCATTTACTATATTATGTGGGGGAGTGGTGGTGGTGAAGAGGGGTAGATAGGGAAAAAGTGACCAAATCTGAAATAATTTTTTTTTAAACTAAAAATAGTGTGACAATTCACATAGAAGCTGAGTATACACCAGGAAATCATGCTGTTTCTCTGTGCAGAGATCTTCCTCATGTGCCTGCTCTTCTGAGAGCCTCTTTGGGGCTGATCATACTGAAACACAACACAAGAGAGTGAATATCAATCTAATACACCAGTAGATGGTTGAAATGAGTGGTTTGTTGTATTAGTGAAGTTAATTGTGTCCATCACTGCTTGTAGGATGAAATTCTGTGTTTGCTTTGCCCAATGTGAATGCATTTGTCTGAGAAACGGAGGTTAGAAGCCTGTAAATTGCAGTGAGTGAAGACTGTCTATTTGAAGCTTAGATTCTGTGTACTGAATGTGTAATCTGCTGTTCACTAGAGTAGCCCAAGGTTTTCTGCCTGACTCTGTCAGTATCCTTCAGAGAACAAGTGTCTTGAAAATCTTATCAAATCTTTGCTAGAATGTAAGAATACAACCCAATCTTCCTGAATTCCAGTGCTTTGCTTTTGAGTATTTCATGAACAGCTCTTTTAACTGCCTCTTTTGTGTGTTACTCTATTGATTATCTATTTAGCTTTTTCACCAGTTATATATATATATTTATAAGTCATTTGGGACTTTTTTTAAGTCTTCAGGTCTCTTAGGGTCACACACAAAATATGATTAATATCAGACAAACCTAGGTCAAAGTAAAGACTGATTAAAGTTAATATTCTATTTTCATGAATGTTCAGCAGGAGATCATTTAGGCAGGAAGTAAAAGTGGCAGGTATATAGAGAATGATCCTTCCCTTATTACATCACAGCATCTACTGGTAATAAAACCTTCTGGACACATGGTTATCCTTTGGGACTTTTTATATGGGGGGATTGGGAGGGCAACAGTGCACATTAAAAAGTGTTCCCTGTAGCTTTACAATAAAATCTTTTACTGGTGATTGTCACCGCAGAAGTAGCAGCAGAATCTTGGAGCTTTGGGGAAGGCATGCTTGGCTCTAGTTTTGGGAAACCGGGCCATTTAATGAAAGCCACATAAATTTGGAAGTATTGACCTGGTGACAATTGCTGGTAATCTCCTATTAGCCATTTGCATAATGTACACGTTCCTTTTACAGTCCAAAGGGTGAAAGGCAGGTATTTGGATAGTTTTCAAGGTTGATTACTCTGCTTTTGGCTGACAGTCATTCCTCCAGATCATACCTGAAGCTTATGGACAAGACAGAGTAGTAAATTAAGCTTTCATTTCTGATATTCTGGGATGAAGAGAAGGTTTCAGATTTTAAGGCTGTCAGGCTTAATACTGTAATGAGAACCAGCTTGAAAGAAAGGGGATTGAGAATAAATTCAGTGTCAGTCACATGCTTCATTTTGCCAGGCTAACAATATTTGGGGTTTGTATTTTTTATTTTATTTTTGAACAACTTAATTCCTGTGGATGTGTGAGGCAAGGACAGATTGTTACAGATGTGGAATGTCTGAAAAACAGTTCACATCAAATCAGGACAGTTTTGCAATTCTGTCAATTGAAAATACTGCCATTGAGCGAAAAATAAGGAACATTTGCGGCACCTCAAACTAAAATTCAGAAATATGTCACTGCCTTGAAAAAGAAGTGTACATGTATACCCTTAGGAATCAAAAACTGTTTGGCGTGGGTTTTTCTGGAAATTAAGAGGCTGGCTGCAAATGTAGGAGGAGAAAAAGTAGTACTCAAAAGGTAGAAGGGGAGATAAGACAGGAGTCTTCAGTTGCAGACCAGATAGTTTGTCACTCTAAGAGCCTCGAAGAAGTGGCTTTTAGTCAGATGAGAGGATGAAAAATTTCTGGGTTTATGAATAAAGAAAGGACTTCTTTGTTATGATCTGTCTGGAGTTCGGGGAAATAGGAAAACATAATAGGGGAAAAATAGGGGGAAAAAAATGTATCTTAATTTCGCTGCTTACCTAAAGGAAAATTTTTGAGTTTAGGGATATCTTTTTGCATCAATAATTAAATCTATAAGCAAAAAGAAAGTTATTTGCTAATAATAATAATAATAAAAATTAACAACAAGAAAGATGTGTATCACTTCTGGCATGTAGTCTTTTGTTCTCTTTAATATATTTCTAACAGAAACAAGAAGGAAATTTATGCTTTGTGTAGAGACAATAAATGAGACACGTCAGAGTGGATCAGAAAATAAGGCAGTCTTTGTATTTCACCTTCTTTTGAACCACAAGTTGTCAACCATTGCTAAAGCAAGTGCAGCAGATAGGTAAGAAGTGTGTTGCAGTAAGGTCTGTGTAGTACATACCGTGGAGGTGGAAGAAATGCAGCTCTTGGTGTTTCTTCAACATCTATGTTTCTTCTAAGAGGTGCATCCCTGCCACATTAGAGCAGCGAGGACTTTATTTGCTTTTAGTTTCAAGCTAATTAAGACATATGCATGTCAGGCTAGACATTAAAGTGTGTGAATCACTGTTGATTCTTATGATGGTGCGATTAGCAGTACTCTTGAGTTCTGCAGTTACTTAGGAAAGATGGAGGAAATGACTGACATGCAGGAGCTGCAAGAATCAAAAGTATGTTGAATTTTAGCGTGTACCTGTCCTTTAAACAAGAAAACAGCAGTACAAGCTGTTACTTGGAATAACTGTGTAACACCCCTCTCAGCAGCAACTAGTATTTTTATGTGATCATGATTACAAGGCCTCTGTGAGATAAACATTGACTTGTTCTGCTTAAAGCAAGTAATTTTGACTTTTTTCTTTTTCCCAATTTTGTATCCATTCAGTCTTTTTATTTAGTTAAAACCAATACAAGTAGAATTAAGTCAAGGTCTCTGCCATGATTTCTTTGCTGGTGTGTGTCTATGCTCTTCTATCATATTACTGCATGGGAATACATGAGGCTAGTCCTGTCAGTACCGAAAAATATGTCCAGCTTGCTTGAGCATTTCTTTGCGAGCCAGGTGAGAGGAAACCATTGCCTTTGGGCATCAATTTTATGAGTTCTGTTCTTGGTGATATATGTTATGTAGTTGGTCAACGAGCGCAGTAGCTTTTTGTGGCCAGCGGGAAAGGGAGATTGTCAAAGTTTTCTGCATGAAGCCATGTATCGTAAGTTCTGGAGCAGTGGTTGTGGTGCTTAGCAGATAGATACTTAACATATAAGGAGTTAGTTTTGTTTAATCACCAGTATGGACAAAAGGAATTTATGAAATGGAAAAGTACATCCGAACCAAGAAAAGTTTATTGCCTGGTTTGTATCTGCTGTATCCTTCAATCCCCTTTTCTCTACCCCTCTCACCATAAAAATGTCCAGTTATCTTTTTAGTTCATCTATATCATCTACTTTGATGATTTCCCTTGGCAGCTCTGTCCATGTGCTTGGTGTTGGAGTTCTAACTAAATTCCCTGTTTATTCCTGTATCTTTTTTATTTATATTCCGGTCTCTCCCAGACAGGTTATTTGTGTTTACCTTATCAGACTTTTAAGGAATTTTAAATAATATTGGCACTGTATTAACTTGAACCACGTCCCCTTGTTGTTTACTTCTGGTTTCCACATGTCAATTCCCTCAATTTGGAATTTTACTTTATTTTGTTTCACTTCTGAAGAACAAATTCTGACCATCACTAGTAGGAGTGCAAGGGATTCACCCCTTGCCATCCTTATCCCATTGCTGACAAAAGTCAGATTCCAACCAAAATCCCATATGGGCAGATGTGGGAGGAAGTTGTAATAGAAACACCTTCCACATTCAGATCACATGCCTATTGCCATTTTTTTTATTCCTTTTCTCACCTGTGAATACATACAGACTTATTTTGTATGCATACATTTCTTTAATAGGGTCTGATCTATTTCACACATACTTGCAAGTAATTCCTTACTGTAGATTTTGATGTTCTTTCCAAATACAGGTCTTGTTGCTTTTCTTAAAATCTTCCCCAGCTGTAGCTTTTCCTCTTGCTCCTGACAGGTTATCTACACCTGGCTGTTGTGGAAGCCCTCAGTTCCATCCCACTTTTCCCATGATTTTTTATTTTTATTTTGATATTTTTCTCCTTCTTTAATTCTGTGGTGTTGCTGCCAGAGGATAACCATGTGATTGATGCCTGGTCTCATGATTCATCTCTGAGTGGGATCCTCAAAATCATATGCCCTCCAGGGGCTCTGAAAGTGATGTGTTGTGTTAGCAGTGAAGTCTTTGGCAGAATCTTTTATGAACGTATCACTTACTATTTTGCACATTTCTGCACTTAGATGTAGTACTTTAGATACCACAACAGTCCCCTCCCTGTGAGTATCTGACAAGCAGTAGATGCAACAGGCCGTATTCTGAGTTGATGAAGATGGATACAACCATAAAGGCCCAGAATTCCACAAAAGACTTAGAAAAGTGATTGTAAAAGACTCCCTTTCTCCATGTTTCCAATTATTTCATTGTATTTTGAGACTGCATCCCAGAACCTAGTTTTCCTCACTTTCATTCTAGCCATAGCTGACTGAAATGTAAGTCAATATTTAGAAAATGGGCTGAATAAAAGAACTGAAGTATATCTTCCATTTTCATATTAAAGAAATTCATATTAAATTCATTAAGAAATCTCAGATAGTAAACTGTAGTATCTGAGGAGCATTTATGGGTGACATTTATATGTATGTAGTCCTGCTTTCTTTTTTGCTTGTACATTTGCCAAGCCTAACACATAACTGAGCTCTAACTTGTCACTTGGAATTGTTAATATGTATGCAAACATAACTTCCTATTGTTGTTAGCCTCCTTTTTTCCTTTAGTCCTCATTTGCTGATTTTTTCATGTGCTTCCCTCTGCTAACACTCTGCATTCCATTCCTACATCTGTGTGGTTTGGTTGGATTTTGTTTGGTTTGTTTGTTTGTTTGGGTTTTTTGTTTTGTTTGATTTTGTTTGCTTTGGTGGTTTTTTGTTTTTTTTTTTAATCTATGTCCTCACAATTTCTTTGATGCTGCACCACTATCATTCTTGTTAAGTATCTTTTAAAGAAAGCAAGAAGTAGACTGGATTTTTTCATTTCATTCCCATCTCTGGGTTACACAGAAGATATGTATATTTTGACTTACCACAGTGCTTAAACAACTATGAAAAATCATAGTTTGAAGGTGAGGCAGACCTATGATCACCGATTTGTAACGCAACAATCTACTATAAATTCTACAAAGGCAGGATGCACGGTCTTAGAAAACTGTTGTGCACTTGTGCAGCAGAGTCCACCAAGGACAAGCACTTACTTCTTTCTCTTGTTAAGCACACTGAATGCCAGAGCAAGGACAGTAAACATTCTCCATTCTTGTCACTTTTTTTTTTTTTTTTTTTTGCCTTTATGTTCCTGTACAAGTAAATCTGATTTTGGTCAAGGCTTGGATGTAAGATCCACAAAGATAGCAATAGAAACTAATATTAAAATTATATATGCATTTTACTTTGATTCAGTTTTGTAATAATGCTTCTGCATACACTAAGGTTTGTTACTGAACATGCCTTTTTTTTTTTTTTAAGATAGAAAGCTCTAAATCTTTCTGAACATTTGTAGTTATTAGGGAGTTTCTAATGCTTTTCATAAATACCTAGACCACCTCTGTTAACAGGGTGTTAAGTAGTTGCTAGATTCTAACTTTTCTTTTTCAGTGTAATTGGGAATATTTAGGATATGGGCTTTCTCAGTAGAAAAGCTGGGAAAAAAATGTGTACAGTATTCCCTTTTGTCTGCCTTTAGGCTTTGACTCTACTAGAGCAGAGATTATATTCTATTTTTTCACTTGTACATAGCCAAGTATAAATATACTGAAGACATAGTAGGGACATGGGAGCATCACACAAATATATCTGCTGTAAATTGTATTATGACATTCAGCTGCACTTCTTTCTGACACATCATTTCTGACAGTGGTGCTATACAAAGGTAATTGTGCAAGTTAAGTTCCTCTCTGCATACCTTATCCACTGCCTGTTAGTGAATGAAGTAACCGTTTTCTTCTTGTTCTTTTTGAATTATGTGTTGAAAACGTGTAACTTGTAATTTGAACTTCCACAAGTTCTCTGTGGACAAACTAACGTCTCCTGTTATAGAAAGTTAATAGGGTAGGAAATTTTGTAGCTAAACTAGTTATTCTGAAAAAGATTTTTCAGGGAAATACGCCAAATAGTTACTTATTTTGTCTTTCGTTATTGAATTACATTCTTAGATATTTTACTGTTTAACTTGAAGGAAGTGACCTATCTAGAGCAGTCAGTGAAAGATCACAGCCATACAGTCACATCTTTCAGCTTCCAGGCTTCAGCCGGCATACTCTTTACCCCCCATACCATCTGCTAATTGGTAGAGCTTTGTGTGGTTTTGCCTGAATTTCCTGCAGCACTGGGACAATGTCCACTGAGTCCAATGACCGCTGAGGCTGCTGGTCAGGAGTGAAGTAGTTATCAATTAGTAGTCCCAAGTGCTGAGTTCACCACAGCAGTCCAAAGGAAGGACAAGCAAGGTAGTTAGTGTATTGTTATGCATCTTAATTGGAATGTTTTGAGGTAAAAAAAAAAAAAAGGGAATAAATTATTAAAGAATGGTCATTTTAATAGAAATACATTACATTGAATGCCAAAACCAGTATGCTGTTGACAAAAAATGTCACTGTAGTCTTACTATCTGCTATACTTTTGAGTTAGTTTTCAGATTCTAAATCCATTTATTTATGAATTGAATTCTGTTAGTCCTTCTTTTCTATGTACTGTTTTCTAGGTGGAATTTTCTAGTTAATTTCATAAGTGTTCTGGATTATGGTCTTGTTATTTTAAAGTATGCTGCACTAGTTTTTGCAGCACAGTAACAAAACATATAGGAATAAGGAATGAACGTGCCCAACAATGTCACGCAGAAATGCTCTTATATGAACTATTAGTATTTTGCATTTATTTAGCATTTTGGAAAACAATGGGAAAAGTTTTTATTGGAATGAAAATATAAAACCAAATATCTTTATCACTCACTGTCCATTCTAGTGATATGAGTCCCAACAATTCTATCTGGCTGTTCCCTGTCCTGCTGACATCTGAAAAGTCCATCATTTTCCTAAACTTTCATGACATTTACATATCCCTTTATGGTAGCTTTTACAGAATTCAAAGAAACTGATTTAATACTTGTTTGTTTGCTTGTTTATTTGTTCTGTGCCAGCCTGAGGCCATTATTCATTTATCCTAATTCTGTAAAGGAATACGGAAAAAACCAAAAAAAAGCTATAAATACAGTGAGTGCTTCACTAATTTCCTGCTATTACCAAAAAACGTTTATATGCCACTGTGGAAGATTATTAGCAACTTCAATTATGCTTGGTTTTATCACATATGTAAAACATCCTTTTATATGTAGTTGTTAGATTCTGGTGAGGTTTATGTTGTGCTGGCTGCCTTTCTGAACTCAAAAAAATGACATAACTTCTGTGCCAATATATTTGCATCTCTTAAAAACTGTGTGTTTACACAGTGGATGTTAACTTCCTGTCATGTGAGGGAGGATGCAGGCAAATAGAATCCTTTTCCTTTCAGCTTGAAATAGTTTCCTGTGTTGGTATCTTGGTTTAACCTAGTTTGGTTATCTTGAATCACTAGGAGGACCAACTCTGCATGCTGGATGCTTCAGCTATAAATGTTATTTGCCTCTTGCTTCCAGAGTGTTAGATAAGTATCAGTACAACATTTGATGATTTTAAGAAGTCAAAAATCTCATGGTAACTGGAAGAGATAAAATCATCACTTTTTCATGATTCACACTTTTCTTACAATTGCTGTTCTACTTTCCGGAAGCGCCTCATCTCGGATTTCACTAAAACTCTGGAAGAATTGGAAAGCAGGTGGTACATAAAATATCTATGTGAGACTTGTCTTTTCGCTACATGAACATGTTGTACTTTTTATTCAGTTTTTCCACTCCATGTATCATCTTCCATGTCCCGACTAGTCTTCTTGACGAACAATAGCCTGAACAAGGGTGTATCTGCACTGCTACTGTGATGCAATGCAGAGGTAGCTAAACTTGCTTAGATCCATGAAAAAGAGGAGCATGTCTTCAACAGCATGATAACCAGTATAGCTAATTTCTATATTAAACAATGTCAGCATGTTGTTACGGTCATTAAAGTTTGTTGGAATATTCCACCTGCTTTCAGTAGTCTTTAATGAGATTTTATTCTCTCTTTAACTCTAATCCTAAGACTTTCCCAAACCATTTTTTTTTTCCTGTAGTTTTCTATTTGTTTAAGAAGCAGAATAACAAAGTGACTGAACCAAAATATCCGAACTGTGTCCATCTAATCCAGTGTATAGCTGCCCATTGCAAACTTCCCCGTGGCAAGAGATTGTTATCTCTATCTGTATGGCACCAGTCCAATTAATAGTACTCAGAAACAGCAAGCATTTTTGCAGCTGAGCAAGGCAATAAGCTGTGCTGAACTGCAGAGGTGAATGAAAACATTTATATTTGGCCTCTATGTTCTGTGTAAACTGTATTTCATTTTGAAAAAGAAGGGAAACGGCAACACTGCAGCAATTTTAGACTACGTACAGCTTCCATTTGTTCAATGAACTTCCACTGTTGCCAAGGGCAAAGCCATATTTAGTTCAAGAAAAACTCAGAATCTAGTTCCCGGTGTCCAAAAGTAATTGCAATTAGCCCATTTTTTCATGTGCATCTCATTGTGTGATTTGTTTCATGATGCACCACCACCTGTGTTTTGGTTTAAAAATCTATTTGGTTTAAGATGGACAAATAGTTCATGGCTGGACGTTCTTGCCCGTAGCACTGTCTGGTAAGAAAGAGCTTTTTCATTTAACCTGGAAATCAGGGGCTCAGTACTGTAGACTCTAGAGAGCACTGTGCAGACTAGCATCAGAATTTTCACTCTAAAATTCTAAGTTTCCATAGGTAGAACATACCTTAGTTTAAATGCTGTTCTACAGTTGGAAAGATTGAGTTTGACTGACATCTTGACTTTCTCAAAAGAAACAACAGCATTTAGTTTCTAGGCATGTGCAAAGGCCTTTGCACCATTCCAGTAAAAAAATCTGCAAAACTTAAGGTGATAGATATCTTCTCTCTTAATTATAGCTAGAGGTTATCTAGGAGTTATCAATCTCCTGCCTTGTGGGCGGAGCTGTGCTGGTATTCCTTCATTTCTCAAAATTTTCCACTCTGAAGACCAGCAGTCCTCCCTGACACAAGAGCCCTGAGATTCCTCTTAGTTACCATTATACCCCAAATCCCTTCCCTCCATTGCCAGCATAAAGAGGTGCAAAGTCACTGGTACTGCCTTCCCTCCTTGGTGACTTGGTTTGCTGGGTTCTATATCTGCGTATCTGTTGCCTGTGCCTGGTTTGCTTTATGAATTGCAGGAAGACGCTGTTTTGAGTTTTTACATGTGAAATACCCAGTATTCTATAGCTGAAAGTGTTTCCCTTAGATATGCATTTAACTGTTTTGGGTTTTTTTTTTATATCTAGTGTGTTTTTAAACTTGAATGCTGGATACTTAGGCCTTCTTTCAGCACCATGTGGAAGTGTTTGCCTAAATACAGCTGTAGAAGTACTTGCAGTCAACTTTCAGAAAGTACCAACTGTTGTCATATACCATAAGAAGTAAAATGCAGAGACCTTGCAGTGTCTTCCAGCACAGGTTGGGCAACAAATGCACAAAACCCATTTGGGTCTGATGGTTAACACGAAATGATGACTTGTGAAGTGCAGCACAGCACTGGATTTATTGGGCTTGGGCCAATTCCTGAAAAATCCCAAGGGAGGCTCTGCAACACATTTACCCTCAACATGGAAAATAGTCTTACTAGGATGTACATATCAGGTCTGTGATGGAGTTGTATCTGCATGACTCTGCATCCAGCCTAATGTGAAATCCAGAGCAAGGGGAAATGGGTGCAGGGCAGGTCCATATGTAGCAGAGCTAGAGCTTGTAGGCTGAGATGAACCTGTCCTGGATGCTGTGGAGAAGCAAAGGAGAGCTCTTGTACTGAATTTCCGTATGCTCTGGTTCTGGGGAAACATTGTGGAAACATTTGGACTGTGTATGCATGGAGCCAGATTAGGGTTGGCAGGTTATTAGTTTTGGCTTGAAACACAAATGATTGTACTCCTCCAGGAGCCAACTTTGGATGCAGTTCAGTAATATTTGTCTAAGGCCCCATACCTAACAGACCCTTTCAGATTCCGGGTTTCTTGCATCCAAGCCTGGGTAAAGCAACCATCCTAATGTGAAAGGTGAGCAACCAAAAATGTTGGTAGAACATGTGCATTCTCAGGCAATAACATTCAATAAACACATGGACTAGTCAACGTGCATATTTTTTTTTATTCAGAAGGCTATCTTCACTCAAATGCTACTGCTACAATAATGGAGCTTAGCAGCATACTTCTGATTTATATGAATTTTAGGATTTTTTCCTAGCACCTTCCTTCATTTCACATATGTTATGAGGTCATAGACAAAAAGACTCAGTTGAAATGAATATATGCAATGGGATATTTAAGGTTGCTGTGGGAATGTCAACTCTGAATTTCCTGCTTTTGCTGTGATCAAACTATGGAATGAAATGTTTCATTAATGATAGGTTTTTAACATTTTTTAACATCATTAAGAATAATTTGTTAAATGTAACCCTTTAAACACAGATGCCTCTAACAAACAGCTTTTGCCCGTGTACAGTCTAAAGGGTTTTCTTTCTAACTCTGTTGATAATGACATCGTACTGAGCTCTTGGACCCAAGAAATAAGTTGTTACTTTTGCTGGAGAAAATAACTGATCAGGAGTAACAGAATTAATGAATGCTTATGAGCCATATATATTTACAATTTACAATTACGGGTAAAAAGGGTTGTGAGTTGTTGTAGAAAACTGTCTTTTCTGCATAGTAGGTGTATAGTTACTAAATATCCTTGCTTGAAATAAAAAAGTAGAAAAAATGACAATATAAATTTTGTTGGATGTTGTCATTTTTCTGTTTGCATAGCTGTACAGGGGGTTTCTGATGTGACTGATAATGTAGTTATATAGATATATATAGGCACCACAGACAACACTGCTATTTTATACTGACATAGATCAATTATGTGGTTCTTTCTCATAATCCTAGTGAAATGTATTTATTTATAAAGTTTAGGACGAGAGCTTTGCATCACATTCCCGCAGAATGTAGAGGGAGCAACAGTTTTCATGAAGAAAATAGACCTCACTGTAAACAGTTAAAAAAAGGCAAAACTGAAACCACCCAAACCAACCCAAAAGTCAGTATGTTTATTTAAAACAGACTGCACATTATTTGTCCTGTGTTCTGTTGCACTTGTCCAGATATTTGGTGTAGAATTTGGGCTTCTCCAAATACCAAGGATGAGATCTGGCCTCAGGAAAGTAGTCAGTAGAGATAGACTTTGGTGGGACTAGGGTTTCACCTAGAACAGTTGCTCTGAAATTCAGGTTGTATGATTTTATGTCATTTGGTATTATAGATAAGGAATTTTTGGCCCATGATGACTGAAATAAGAATAGTTATTGTTTCAGTGGGTGTTATTTGCCAGTTTCTCAACTGCTTTTGGGTCTTCCTTCCAATATAGGTTGAACTTGACTTGAGGAGGAAGTGGGTTAGCTTATCTGGCATAACCTTTTCTTGTAGAAAAGGGTAGCCAGTCTTTCTCACAGGAAGATAAATGTGTGGTTCCAATGAGTTTTACAGTGGCTCTTCCATAAGCAGTTGATCTGCTCTCATACAGTTGTACTTACAGCTGAGAGGGAGACAAAGTCCCAGCATAGATGGAGATTGTGTCAGAGTACACAGTTACTGAAATTTTCTAATTGTTCCCACATTCACATCTTTCCATTATGTACGAAATGTGTAGTGACCCCATGGAGAGCTGCTTGAGATCATGTAATGGCTGAATTTTAAACTTCCCAGCCAACAAGGGAATACATTTGAGGGGTTTTTTTCAGGACAGTTCATTTCAGCCTTTATGCTTGGGAGATGGTGCATTCTTCTTACCTTGAGATAAGAGATGAGCTGGTCTCGTTTACATAGAAGTATGTTGGAAAGAATTTCTGGTTTTAATTCAAGAATGAATGCTAGCTCTGGCTTTATAAACACCTTTTGAAACCATTGAATGTTTAATACTTTGGCTTTATTTATTTGTTTATTTCCATTTCGAACTCTGGGTTGTGCCTTCCAGATCCTTCTCTTCGCAGGATACTCTAGGTAATAGATTACTAGAGGCTGAATGCCAGTTGCTCACAAATTCATGCTACGTGCATTTTGTGTGACATGAAGCCTTGTTGGCAACTGGCAAAACCGGGTGTGCTCAGAAACAGGTTTTCAGACAGTTTGTTTGCTTTCTCTTCTCAGTGGCAAGGGTCTGCGTCGCACGTGTCTGTGCTTGTGACCTCTGCCTGTCGAGGAGGTGAGAAGCAGAACCCCAGGTTAAACAGCACCTGTCGGTTTAGACAGCAGGACAGAAATTTAAGGGGAAATAAGTGTTTTCTTCATCTGGATACATGTTTATCACTATCTTAACATTTCTGAAAGTATTGGCCATTTGTGGATAGGTTACTGAAGGCAAATGTACCATATGTGTACAAAGCACTTGTCATGTGGTGGTTAAAGCAGTCTGAGATTTGAGGCAGAACCTGCACCAGCCAAGGAGGATGGCAGCAAAGTAGCGGGAAATACTTGTTATCACTGTTGTAGTGAAAAGAAAGTCCTGTTTCTTGCTGCTTCTCCTTATTTAAACTCTGCTTATGCTCTGTCACAGTCACTTCATGTGAGCTTTATTAAGAGCGGTTTGGTAGTTCGTAAGTGTGCATGGACTTCTAAATATAAGGGACTGAATATTTTGTAGGTGATCTTCCCCTAAAGAAGCGTAACCTTTATAGTAACAACCTGGCTGTTACTAAATAACAAGAGCAAAACGATGCTAATGAACTCGCCAAACGATAAAAAGAACATCTTTTTAATACCTGAAATAGACTTTCAACTGTGGCAGGCAGCAGAGATAGCGGGCTGGGTGTATTGTTTATACATGTTATGAGGAAGATACTTCATTTGTACTGATCTTGTTCTATGAGCTATTCAAAACAATTGCCTTGTATTTGGGAAGGCAAGTAATGCACGCATATTTGTGTGACAGTTTGCTACGATGCAAATTTCCAGCACTCTGGACTGCTTCCAAGGGCAATTTGGGAGCAGGAAACTGTACTTTTAGGACTAGACTAAGACCTCCTTCAATAGCCTTGTCTTTTGCATGCAGGGTGCTATATCATGTTCAGAAGATCTATCTGTCTGTCTACCTGTCGAAGTAAAACATCTGTATACACACACGTAGCCCTAGCTAGCAAAATGTGTTGTTTTCTGGGACAAAACCTTCAGGTTTTGATTGGCTGCTGTATCAGTAGACTGGAATACTTACTTACAGCTGTCCTCGGAGGCCTTCTATAAAACTGCAGGTGTTCAGCTTAAGCAAATAGTTCCTATTATATGGATACACTTTTGGCAGCTAGTAATGATGTTTCCTGAAATTGAAAAATGATTTTCTACCTTACACAGTGGTTTTACATTACTGGAATGTTGGAGGGGAAAACAAATACCTCTCATCAAGTAGTACTGAGACTGTTTTTGTTGGTTGTATATATTTTCTGATTTGTATATTTTATACTGGAGTGCAAGGGTTTTTACTTAACTGTTGTGGTCAGATTTGAAATCTCTTCCAGCAAAACTCAAATTATGAGGAATTAAGGAAGTGTCTGGCAACAGAGGGTTATAGCCTCCTTTAGACAGAACTAGCAACTGGCTTGCAGTCAATGTACAACCAAACCCAGAGGTAAGGGGGCTTTGTAAACCCTTTAAAAAATATTGGACAGTGTTGTAGAATACTTTTAAGATGCTTTTTTTTTTTTTATTACTAAGGCACATATGATGATTTTATGGGCATATGTTTTAACCCATTCTGTATCACTGTTATATAGTGCCAGAAGAAGATGGTGGGTCATTTTGTTACACTCACCCTTTTGGGAGATGAGATTGATGTCATACTCTGGGTTACTTCTGGAGAACTGTAGTTCTGAGCACACCCGGTTTTGCCAGTTTCAGAGTTAAACAAGTTATTTGGGTTGCATTTAATTATCCAAATGCTTGACTGGATAGTTTATTGCTCAGACTTTCTTCAGCATGTCTGCTTAACCTTGACAGTGCTAAATCAGTACCTGACACCTGGTGGCTCCAGATTCTCCACTGCAATGTCTATTTATTTCAAAAATAATACCTTGCTGAAGCAGAATTACATGAATATTTTATGTATACTATGAGTATACATGTAATGACTGAGTCCTTGTTAGGCACAGCTCATGTCTATCAAATCAGAATGTTTCCTCAAGGAAAGCATCAATCCCTTAAAAAACAATTCTGGGAAGTTGACAGTCCTCTCAAGGGTTTAGAGGACCCTAAACCCCTCACCATCAGTTTTGTATGGGGGCCTTTGGGTGTGATATGTATTACTATCACACAATCCTGAACATGTAGCACAGTTGGGCAGCAGTTCCTAGGGTTTTTGTGGTGGAACAAAAATACTGAATATGAATTAAATGGGAATTTCTGACCGGTGAACACGAGCTGTACAAGCCAGCTCAGAGAGCCCAGGAGACCATCTTAAGTTCTAAAAGGGAATACCAGGACTGAAGGTGCTTTTAATTTTATTATTATTATTTGTTTGTTTGCTAAATCTTTGAATACCTAGTTATTTTTTGAAATACAGTCCAGGAAAGTAACAATGTGCTTTGCCTGCTATGAAAACAAGCTGCATATTTGAAACCTTTACAGAAACAAGGAGACACCAAATGCATGCATTAAGCTTAAACCACAAACTCTAATATCATTTCATCTGATGCTAATCCATACTGCTACAGACTTGAGTTATTGCTGATGGCATAAGTATGTGGCCATGTTCATTGTGAAGGTTCCTCTTTATCTTCTTATCTGTATTCTCCTTCACATTTCTCACACCCATTTGTGCACAGTTCTCCAGGTTTTTTTCACCATATGAAAGTATCATTTTCAAAGGCTTTTACTTTTCAGATCCCTGTCAGTATTGCAGATTAGTATGTGACAGGGAATACCTGGTTGCATAGTTCCTTTAAACCTGAGCCAGTAGCACTGCAAAATGTTAGAGAGAGCACCCTTTCATCTCACACCATCCACCACTTTAAAGTGAAAGGTTTGTTGATGTAATCCTATTTCCAATCTATAGAGGTCACCTGTAATGCATTGCTCTGAAGACAAATGGCTAGTACTGTTTGATGTTAGTGGTTTCTTTTTTTGGGTTTTTTTTGGGTTTGTTTTTTTTGTTTGTTTGTTTTGTTTTGTTTTTAAGGCAAGTTTAATGATATTTTTGTTTGCCAGGATACTGTGTTGAAAATTTTGAAGACTTCAGCTGTTTTTAAACCATTGTTAACCTTTCATTTGATTGTTAACAATCCTTTCCAAACTGATGTTTTTATTATTTCAATATGTTTCAGGTCGTTTTTTTATTTCTTTGGCAAGAACTGGTAAGTTTGAGGTAATCTGTGATGTGAGATGCAGCAACTAGCTTCTAGATGACAGTATACTAAACCAAGTATATACCCCTTTGGCAGTCAGTGACAAAACCAATATTGTTTCCAATGGGAGAAGGATTGTATTCTGTCAGTATATCAAAGGGGGATGAAATGGAAGCCTTCATTGATAACGCAGTTCTTAAGCAGTTGTGAAATTCATGTGCAGAATTTTTTTGATCTCTTTAAATACACAGTTGGGTTTATGACTAGAAATAAAAATCTCTGGAGGCCTGTATGAAATGAATTACAACAGCAAAAAAATAAGTCACCAGAATTACATTTTAAGCATTGTACATATGCTAGGTCCGAGTACATGTGGAATGGAGGCTACAAAATACAGTAACTTTTTTCATGCATGTGGATAGTTCTGGGTATTTAACTACCTGGATCATAAAAGTTACTGTATTTATTGTGGATTTATAGGTAAAAATCTACCCCAGCTACAGGTAGTGACAGAACTCCAACCAATCTTGTTTTGCAATTTCTGTTAATGTTATCAGTGCAATTTCTTATGGTGTTACCCAAGTTTATTAACATTGAGAAGTATTTCCCAGCTAAACCGTATTGGCAAATCCTCATGGAAAAACACAGTTTATGGGTTTTGTTACTACAGGTTATACTATTTTCCCTCAATTACAAGGCAGAATTTTATTTCATAGCTTAGCTCTATCTACTTTTGCTAGCAAGGCTAAGTCAGTTAGAGATGGGCTTCTTTTCTGCGTGATCCTGACTGACAGCAGTAGTTACCGGTTGGCAAAGGTTTGCTGTAGCCCAAATGGGTGAATCTAAGCCTTTAGGGTACATTTGAGGATTTGGCACATTATAACAGGAATTTCTTATCAATGTATCTGTCTGTTTTGGTAGCAGAATAAACTACTCCACCTGTAAGTTGCTCAGCAGACACCTTTCACCCCGCTAGGCTGCACATGAATGTGAAACACTCGGGTGCACTTTTCAGAACCAGGCTGCCATTTCCAACCTTGTGGGGGATTGCTTCACAGAGAGGAAAACTGCTTGCCTAATGTGGAGCAGGACCTCTTCGCTTGTAACTGTTCTGTTTCCTGACCCAAAGTAGCCATGTTGGGAGTTCAAGTTAGTTTAACAAGAGCAAGCTGACGTACAAAAGGCTTCATTTCTCTGGATCTTACGCTGACTCATGTCTTTTTATTGTTAATGCCCTTTTGTTGTTTTGTTTTTTAATTATTATTATTTGTTTCCTTTGCCTGAGAGTTCAGCTGGCAGTAGGGAAAGTTCCTGCAGCTGACTTGGCCTGGTATGTGGCTTTTCAAGTCCCTTGCTGCTTCAGGAGGAACCCACTTTCAGGGCTCTGTCACTTTTCCTCTTTTCCTTTTGGTATTCAGTCCCTTCCTTACCATTCCCCACATATGGTACGCACAGTTGCAATGACTTGCATCTGTCCAAAAGTGTGACTTTCTTAGAGCTGATTCTCCTGTTCCTTTGTGCATGAGCCAAAAAAGGACTGTGTGTTACACAAGGCTGCCAGCACCCTTCTCCCAAGAGAACATGTGTGGTCCCTCCACATTCAGCTGAATTCCCACTAACCCCAAAGATCAAGAATGTTTAGACTTCTTCCTGTCTCTGGTGGCCACCATTATCAAAATGACTTTGTCTGCCCAGAAAGTTAAAACCCAGTGCTATTACACTTCCAGTTCTATCAGTGATAAACTATGGAAAACATCAGTGTCATATATTGTATTTAACATAAGGAGCTGTTTGACACAGTGTATCCTTGAAATGTTTATAGTGAGTAAGCAAAACTTTGAATTCACTTTAATAAAAACTCCCCTTAACCTCAGAAATGGAGCTCGTACAATAAAGTTTTATCTCTCTGTGATGTTCACCCTTCTCATTCTAAGGGCCAAACAATGCATAATAAATGGCAAGGAGCCTTTCTCCGTTTTATTATGCCTTTTCCTTTTGCTGTGAGTGTTCAGCACATCTTAGAAGAGGAAAATAAAGATCCTTCCTCCAATTCCCATAACATGGAGGCCAGTTGGCATTGCTGACCTCTTTGTTTCACTCCCCATGGTCCCTGTCTCAAAGGAAAGTACTGGTGACAGGAAGAGGAAAGTAATGTTGCAAACTGATTATCCTTAGAACATGGTTAATTACCTGCTTAATCCCCTTCCTTGCTGGTTATTCAAGTTGTCTCTGAGAAAGAACTCCTCTTTGATAGATCTTAACAGTCCTCTTATCTTTGAGCATCTTCAAGCTTGTTGAAGACACAGAGCAGTATAGGAGGCGATGTAATGTCTTTATGACTCGGGGACTGTGAGATGGAGAAAGGCTTAGCAGCTCAGTACCAGAAAGTACTGGTTTGTAATGAGAGGGGTCAAAATGGTTTTAAGAGAATGCAGCTAAGCAGAATTTTGTTACTCCTAATTTCACCTGACTGATGAATGTCATTATCCCTCCCAGACCTTTTGCTAAAAGGATAGGTGAGCCAAAATTGCCACACCAAACATCTTTAGATGCACCTGGACTCTTATTTACAATAGTTGTTCATACTTTTCCCAGCCTGCATTCTCCCCTGTTCCCCTAACTGCAGGATCAATAGCTTTAAATATTGCTCAAACATTCATAATTTTGACGTTTAGCAGTTTTCTATAATAATACCTACAGACTAATATAGTATGCCCCCCAAAAATTAGGGATTAATGGACCTCTTTGTCTCACTTTATCCCGAGCCACCAGGAGAGTCAGCAAAGGGATACTCTAGAGTGCTTTCGTCTGGGGATGTTACATGAAGTAGGACTGATTCTCTTTCACTGAAGAAGTACCAGATGGAAGTCCCTGTCTGAAAATTACTGTGAGAGTATGCTGGAAAAGTATCTCCACATATTTGTCCTCTCTACAACCAGACATTCTTCTGTTGGCATGGACTTCTGATCTGACTTGGTCCAGCCATTCCTATTTTTTAAAAGCACACTATGTGATCAAGAAGAAAATGAGGCAGTGAATAAAAGACACAGTCTTATCTTGGGTGAAAATTCCTTCTTCAGTTTAAGCAGATGAATTTGCACAGTATATTATGGCTTCCCCATTTCACATTTTTAGCTAGATAGAAGATTCTAGTAAAAAAAAAATCAGCCACGTAACAAATGCATGATTTCATGTGCTCCTTACAGGCCTCATCTCAGGCCATAATTCTTGATTTCTCCTAATTAGTTGCTGTGGAAATGATTATGTCATAAACACAAACAATGGGAATATAAGGAGCAGATGAATTCTTAAGAAGCAAAGATTTGTTTTCCTGTAAATGACCAAAAAACCCAAAGGAGAGGCATTATAATAATTTCTGCATTGTCTTTCGTCTCAGGATTTTACAGTACTTCTCAAGTATTAATACATTAAAGATTTTTTAAAAGCTGCTGCAGAAATGGTGTTGAAACCTTCCATGTTAGTTGTCCTCAGTAACTCATGATCAAATCATTGTTGCTTGCAACTAAAAATAAGCTTTTCCTTGCAAACTGAGCCTTGCTCTGAGAGCTGACCATATTCTTCCCAGTGTACTCATCAGCACTAGTTACAGAGATTCTGCTGACCAAGTTATTTACACCTGTGCAGTCCAATTTGCTTCAAGGCTCATTTTATCCCTCTGCCTTCAGATTCTTTCCCTTGGAGATTTGTAGGCAGTTCCAACACTTTCAATAGCGTTGCCTCACTGTTGCTGCTCTATGTGAAAGAACAGTAAATGATTGTATCGAAGGACTACAGGGTGGAATGGAATCTGCAGCTGCGTCAATCTCAGCTACTTTCTGCATGACTATCGGGAGAAAAATCAATAAAAATATATTTTTTTGCCACTGAAGTCAGCACATGTGGCTAAGTATCCTCTGGGGACTGAAATCCATCACTCTAAACAAGCCCACTGTATAGCAACATTCTCCTTAAGCACTCAAAATGGATCTTGTGTGGCGTATAGGCCATGTGAATTCACATGTGGATTTCACCAAGGGAGAGGCTCTTCGAGTCCGAAGATGCCTTTTTGCATAGTCACTTTTCAGAGTTGTACTGTATTTTGGCATTCACAATACCTCTGTCAGACAGATGAATATTTATAACTGCTGCCTTTAGAGATGGGAAAACCAAGGTACAGAGAGTTTTAATGACTTGTCTAAAGGAGCACAGTCAGTTAATGGCAGAGTGAACGCAGAGCTCAGGATTTCTGACTGTCTCCTAATCTCCATAAAACATTTCTAGAGCAATATAGGAGTGATGTAAGGTGCAAGCTGAATTGTTTCCAAACAAAAATATCTGCCAGGTTGCATAAAATATCTGCAACAGCTCTTTAAAAATGCAAGAACAGATTCATTTGAAAGGAATGTGGTCTTTTCTTTAGTGATTTCTCTAATGCTTAAGTGTTAACATATTTACTTCTCCCAATGATAAAAAAACCCCAGATAAATTATCCTGCTTACAGCTATGGAATAGAAGATCTACATAGGTAAAAAGTTTCTATCTACAGCTAGAAAGTATTTTGAAACTGAAGCTGTAAGCACAAGTTAGGAAGTAGGATCTTCTTGTCAGCTGTCCACATCTGTTACTGGAAGGAACTATACAGTAGTACGTTTGCAGCACTGCCTTATAATACGCGCATGTCAACTTTATAGAGCTCAAAACATGCACAAGAAAGATACACTAGGAAGGGCAAAATACTTTTGCATAGTTTTTATATTATTCACACAGCTGGAATGTTTACAGCATAGTACAGAGTGTAACAAGAGCAAATGCTGAACCACATCAAGCGGTTCCCTTGTTGTGCATGTCATTTAAATATCAAATCTATAAGGGCGTTTGCTATGTTCTTCACACACAGAAAGACCACAACTAAGTGACTTAAAAGTATCCCATGAGTTTTTAAAAATGCGGACAAACAACTCTCTTCTTTTGATAATTGCAAATACATTGTTCCACTCTGTTGGTTCTGCAACATCTGGTGTTTTATAAAGCATTTTAAAATGTCATCTCCCTTCCCCATTTGCCCACACCCTTCCCACTGCACCTTAACCCCAGCATAACAAGAAACTTTAATTTCTAAGGAAATTTTTGGAAAATCTTGCAAAACAGAGTTAAGGAATAGTGTCTGTATAGATTTGAGCTATTCTGTAAATTAACAAGAAAGCTGAGTCAGTGGCCTGGAGCAACACTACCGTATAAAATGGTTTCCATGAGGAAGGTGAACAAGAAGTTCTTAACAATCCAGTGTGGCATACAGCAAATAGGATACTTTGAGAAGTAGGAGGTGATTAGATACAAATCTAATACTACAGAAATGAGTAAAGATACAAATATAATAATATAGAAATAACCGTAGAAGCTTCACAAATAATATCCCAAAGCAAGGTGTCTTTATAAATATCATGAGATGGTGTTGTGGGGGGTCATCCTGCTTGATTTCAGCTATCAGGCTTATAGCCTAAACAGGTTTTATAGTCCCTCTGTTTTCAATGGAGAGGAAAGGAGCAGGGGCACCTCTAGGTGGCAGTTCATCCCACCTGTCTGGGTGAGACTAGGCACTCACTTTTCATCTGACCAAATTTACGTGGGACGAATCTCACCTTTACTAGTCAGCGCAGAGGAACTTGCTTCACAATCCAGTGACTTTAAAGACCTACTTCCTTAGCTCTTGAAGTCAGAGGAGTAGAAGATTTCTTCCATATATAAATCATAAGGGCTGAAGACAAGTATTGTGAACTGTTTATTCAGTGAAGTTGCCTAAGTTGCCTTTTTTCATAAATGCACTGTAAATGTGTGGCAAATCCTAAGATAAACCGTATCTAGTATTGAAGGATATTTGCTGACACCCCGTATCCTTAACCTTTCTCACGTCTGTTTTGCCAGAGTTGTGTGTCAGATCAGTAGAGATACCCTTACCTGCTTTACTCTCACTAAAGTAAGTAACAAGCAGTGAAAAGTACAGTAGCACTGTCTTCAGCATGGATTAGAAACCAGAGCACATGTTTTAAGGTCCCAAGTAAGCTTGTACCTGTGTTGTGTCATCAGCTTTCCTTTCTGTTATGGTTAACTCCTGAAGAATTTCCAGCCTGTGCTGCAGTTAGACTTCTGTTTTCCTGGCTAGATATACTCTTTATAAAGAGCATTCCTCATTTGAATTAACAAAACAAGTTATAAGGATTACCTTTGCTGCTTGTAAATAAATGCAAGGGGCAAGTTTCAGAATGGAAGATGTATTTTTGCAAGTAAAGGCATAGGAAAACTGTTCACGAGTATATTTAGGCTGAAAATAAAAGTAAGTTACAACATTCCCATAGGGATAGTGGACACAAGCATTCTAGCTACCATTGAGCTTGATAGGTTTAAGAATAGGTTTATGCAGAAGGTTATGGTTATGAAGTACAAAGGCCTGGATTTAGACAGTTAGGGTGGAAGAGAGCATAGGGATTATTTCTTCCAAGAAGTCTTTGTCTTCTAAATCCTTGGGTCAATTCATGCCTTTTTGATAGTCTGTGACATGCTGTTATTATGAAATGAAAATAACAAAGATGTAAACTTTGCTAGCTGCAGTCTTTGCCAGTTTCTGCTCCTGAAGCTTTATCCCTGTCTCTGTTGTCCACTGCTTCACTGTGATGATTCACTATGGTGATTGTGATACCAACAAGTATCCTCTCAGCAATGCGAGTTCAAATCCCATTACTGTACAAACACTATTCCTGAAGCCCCAGAAGTTTAAGAAATAAAGGGAAATGGTGATTCCCTTTGGACCGTTAGCCACCTGACCTTTTGTTCTCACATGGTTTAGTCCCTCTTCTGTACGTGACTGCCGCTTGGGACTTTTTCTGGCTTTTGTCCATTTTACTCCAGTTAGCATTTAGTTCACACATCGTTATGAGAAGCGCTGGTTACGAAGATACGCAGCTCTTGTCATAACAGAAGTATTTCGTATGCACCTGCAATTTGACATTTGTGTTGAGGGAATATTGCAGAGTGAATAAAGAAAAATGAAATAATTTGCCTTTTTTCAGACTCCACCTGCTGTGGAGTTGTTTTGTTGTTTTTTTTTTGGAGGAAGGGCGTTGAGGTGGTTTGTTGTTTGTTTTTTTTTTAGTTGTGGGTTTTTTTCCAGAACAATCTGAAGGTGTGTTTATGGCGTTAGGGAGAAGGCACATTGTGGGTTACAATGCTATAAGCAGAGAAAAAAGGAAAATCTGTAAGACAGATGGCTATTAACATGGTGTAAATACCCTATTTTTAAATGCAAGGGGAAAAAAGGTGTTCCATATATAGTCCTCAAGCTGGAAGCTTTGTGTTTGTAATAGTACCATGGCAATGTGGAAGGATTAATCACTTCCTGTGTGCTATTTGTAACAGTAACACCAACAGAAAGTGTTCTCAAGAAGTGTTACGTTCTTAATACATTTGATCCTCTTTCTTCAGTGGCACCCATTCAGATACACTGACTTCGTTAAGACCATCCTTGCCATGCGCGTGCAAATGAAATGACCTGTCGCTTGTCCCTGACCACCCGAGAATCTCCCTGGGGCAGGAAGCTCTTTGCCACTGTGCCCAGTTATCCCACCACCCCTTGATCACATAGCAGAGGCAAGAAGGGGGAGGGTGTCAGGGTGTGCTGCAGCTGTTCTCTGCTGTGTCTCTCAACCAGGTGCTTACAGAATTAGGGAGCTATAAATGGCTTCCTGATAGCATTCCCCAGCTTGCCTTCCCAAGGTAAAATAGCACAGGAGAGTGTCTGGCCTGATAGCATTCACAAAAGCAACAGATTTGGCCTCGAAACACTTCTTGCTGCTCATTGCAGGGACTCAAATGGCTGAGAATGACCTAATATACTTCAGTAACTGCATTGAAATTAGGAGTTCAGTCTCATGTATCCACATTAAGTGGAAAGACAAACAATTTGAGTTATGTTAACAATGCCTCTGTAATGGAAAATCTTGATACCTGTGCTGATAGGAATTTTCTCTAATTAGTCTTTGGTATTCAAGAAACTGTTATTGGAAACTGATATTTCACACCTTCATATCGTGGTGATAGTTCCTTATTAAGTGCTTTTATATTATGATGTCTGGGAGTAAAGGGTCCCCAAATACACATTAATGTTAATCCATCTTGTCAAGTAAGTTTCTTCATGATGTGGTCTGACTGGAAAATGATCAGTTCAAAGCTTTGCTTTATGGTTGAATTCAAGGCAAATTTAAAAAGTAGTTTTAATATTTCTTTTTGGTAGCTTTAATATTTCATTCAGATGTTCTGTGGGGTTTGTTTTTTTTTTTCTGGAGGGGAGGAGGTTGTTTTTTGGAGGAGGCTTGTGTGGCAGGTAATCATTGGCTATTTTTGTTGAAGACTGAGTGTCAAGACAAGAGTCAAGTTGCAGTAAAATAGCTCATGGTACAAGGTAAACTGTATGTTTCCATGGAATATATCCTGTGATGAAAGCTTCTTTCCTAAGTAGTCACTCTCTCCAAATAATGCATTCTTTCCAGACACTGTTGCTATTTTGTTCTTTGACAGGTAATTACAAACGTGCTTCTCAAAAAGAAAAGAAAAAAGAAAGCTATACACCTACAGGAAGGCTTTTAAATGCAGGTCCTACTTAATCTGGTTTAATCTTTGTTTATTCAGATTCATGTGTGTTTTGAGAGCTCATTTTTCAACTTTGAAGCACCCTTCTATATTTATTTCTCTGAAACGTTTTGCAGCTCTTGTATGAGAAAAAACAATGCTGGCAGTAAGTTTGTGTATATAAGCTAAAGACTTAGAAATGCATGCAATTTTGCCAACTGCAGTTGCTGGTTTTAACTGGCAAGCTCGTACCACCCTCATAGCACAGTGCCTTTAAAAAGCCCCAGGATTACAGATGATGTTTGTGAATTCATTCCTGAGCTTGAATATAATGCTTTATCTCAAAATAGGCAGTTACAGAACGATATAATTTTTTATTCAGCATCCTCATTGCACGAAAGAGCCATGAAACAGATAAACTGAAGAGAAAAAGGAAGGGAAGATTTAGGGAGAGGATGTGACTCAGGGATTCAGGATCCTTCCAGATTGATAGAGCAGCCCCAGAATAAGAATGACATCCAGCTGCTGCAAATGGACAGATGGAGAAGAGGCCTAGGATGAAGAATAAGAGTGAATGGAGGAATAAGTGTGGTCAAAAGTGTAGGGTGGAGTTCATCCTTCTTGCATTCAAAAAAGGAGAGAGGCAGTTGGATCTGGGAATGAACAAGATCCCAGTGAAGATGAATGAGGCTTGCTTCCCAGAGTGAGAGGATTTTTTGGTGGCCCTGAATTTTTTTTACTGTATTTTTAGTAAAAACAAAGATAAAATACTTTCCTGATGATCTGAAATGGTTTCCTGCAGAGTCAGATAGGTGTAACCATGTCACCCCAAATCAAAATATTTTCCTGAGTTTTAAAATATATTTTATTTTCCTTCTTTAAAGGTGAATTTCAAAATGAAAACATAATTTTGAAGCAGTCTATTTAAGTGAAATGTGTAGGTTTGGGAGGATTTTTTTTTTTTCAGCTGAACTATTGCTGATTTCAACCTGAATTTGTAAATTATTTTCAGATGGGCTAAAAACTAGCACATTATTGACTGAAAGCACTGCCCAGCTCTACAAATCATGAAATATCTTGGGGACTTTTTTAGAGGGAAAAGCTCTGTGTGATGCATAATTGCTTGCAAATTCTGTAAATACAATCTAGTCCAAGTGGCCTTGGATCCAACCTGTATTTGTGTGCCAAATACCTACATCGTTTGGGAGTTAAGGTTGTTTGTTCATAGTCAAGAGAAGAGTGCCAACTCATGCTATGTCAAAGACCATGAACAATTTTTTTTTCTGTTTCCTGTGTCCATAATTATTTTTAATTGTTGTAGGTGTTGGTAATATATCCTTTGTAAAACCAGGCTCTTTAAAATGGAGACATTCACAGAACTAGCTACTTGTGAAAAATGTTTAATCTTAATTCATTTGGCTTTATCACAGTGAGAAAATAGAAATAACCAAATTGTTCGCTTAAAGTTGAAAAAAAAGAAAGTCTTTCCTAATCGAAGAAATAGATGCTTATTTTAGCGATAAACTGCACACCCTTTGCTGAGTGCTAGAAGCCTCCTTCTCTTTTTCTGATAATTGTCCCTTGGCACATTCATCTCTTGTGTGTTGCTTAGAGGCCTGTCTGGTAATCTTTAGCTAGTTTTAAGTCACAGGTTTCTCCATATGCAGGCCAAATGTTACAGAAGATACTGAAAGTTCATGCATGCGCGCACACACTCTCAAAGGCTTTAAAACATCCGCAGATATCTTTAAAGGGCATATGCTAACAGAAAAAGTTAATATGCTGTGGTACAGGAAGGAGTTTCAGAGCAAAAACAAGTTGTCAGATATTCATAAAATGCTTTAAGAGTACAAAATTTTGATCTGTGTACTGTTTTCAGGTACCCAGAAACTAGGGGTTTGTTTGATTCCAGTTAGAGGTCTTAACCTAATAATGATTAATGTATTGCAGGACATTTTAGTTCTCATTTGAATGCCCTTCCTAGTTACAGGAGGCTGTTATGTGCTTTTACTGTTCTATGCTGCAGCAGTACCTTCTAATCAAATAATTTTTGCTTCACTTACTACCCTTAGTGTTCATTGCAGATTTCATAAATAAAATAAAGACAATTTTGTTGTTCAAGAAGCTGAGGCTTGAGTGGTTGCAGGGGCTTTGAGGACGTCATGGAGAAACTGCATAAAGTTAGGAGAGAACTCTGATTTCTCTATTACATGTTCCTTCACCAAGACCACCTTGTCACTCACAGGTGAAATGGAGCCACCTGGGAACCGGTGTTTTTCACAAAGACCACCTTCCTGTAGGAAGTACAGAAGGATATTTGTGATAGTTGCTGGACCAGGTGGAGTTGTCAGTGGCATAAGATCGTATTTGCATTGAAATTCAATGGTTATGTTGGACCCAATTCCCAGAGTCTGAGGAAGAAGAATCTAGTACCAGTGAATATCTGACGGTGCTGCTGAACAGAGCTAGTTGTCTTTCCCAGGTTCCCCAACCTTTGCTGTGTCGCTTAACTCCTGTGGATCGCTACATTATGAAACAAAGTAGATGGCAGTCATGTCACTCATGTACACATGTGCACTCTCAGTGCACTCACATTTATACTCATGGATGAATACTCTCTTCAGCGACTAGAGCTGTGTTATGAATAAGTTTCTTCTAAACTTAACCTTATCTTAGACTTGAAACAATTTCTCTCTAACAAACCTGACTGTGCAGGGGGATTGTGTTAACAATTTGCAATATTGTTGTCCAGCACTACTTGGGCAGTTAGGAAAAAAAATATACCCTTACCTTTCTAAACTATGTTTACAATATATTTTCCAACTGAAATAAAAGAGGATACTTTTGTCAGTTCATGTGATGGCTGTTGAGCTGTTTGGTACATCTTGCTCTTCTGTGCTCTCTGTAACACTCATTCAGTGTGGAGATAGTAGGGAATATGCAGCTGCTGTCCATGTCCCAAGAATGAAAGATAGCAGATAAAAGGTTCAGCAACACCCTCTTGTTCAAAGGGAATGCAAGAGCAAATTTTGGATACAGGGTGATATCACATCCTTGGAATAAGTTGTTATTTTGTTATGGTTGACCTAAAGAGTTAGGCCTCCTATTAGTCATGCAGTTTTTTTGAAAATTGTTATCAATCAGCACTAGATCTAGGTTTAAGCTGGGGATTAGTATTTGTAGTTATACTGAAGGAAAGAAGACCACTGTTGCTGAAATGGACACAGTTGTCATAAAATTATTATTATTATAAAATTTCTAATCTCTTCTTAAATTTGAGGACGATGACTTTAGCCTTTCAACTTTTGTCACTCCTCATTGTCACATTGGAAGTGGGTTTACTATTTGTTACAAGACTGTAGCGACCTAAATCTTTGCCGGTCAGCAGCAGCAGTAAAGGAAAGAGAAGGGAGGGCAAAGGGGAGTTTATTGCGAGACCAAGTTTTAGTTTGTTGGAGAACTGACAAAGCAGTTTGTGACACGCCTATGATTTTATTATAGCTCTTAAGGATGGTCAGTGCTAAGTACATGCCCAGAGCAGATGTATGGGCTCAGTACAGGGATATGAAGCATGCTTGAGTATTTCGTAATTTAGATGTGTAAAACTGTAATTGCTAAGGGATAACTGGGGGCAAGTTCAGGAAAAGATTTGGCAAGGGAAGATTTATCATCATTTTCATGCTTGAGAGAAAGTGATGTATTATATACTTGGTGATGTATTATATACATTGCTCACTGTGGACCGCACAGAGAAGCTATATTTTAAACTGATTTCACATATCCTTTCAGTGGAGAGAGGCAACATGTTGGATGTTCATGGGATATTCATTAATATACTTAGTCATCAGGAGTTATGTCATGCTAATCTTTTATAGAATACATAAAACAGCGTGTTTAGGAAAAGACAATCTTGGATGACTAAAAGTTTATAACTAGCAGAGAGAGTAATGACAGATCACCATAGGAAGTTCTTACTGATGGAAGCAGGCACAATGAACAGCACTGGCATTGACATAGGTTGTCATAAGCCATATTGAAAACGCTTGTTTTCCATGCCGTTGGCTATTCCTGACTGCTAGCAAAGATATTTTGGTCATATTCCAATGTTTTTTTCATAGTTAAAGGTCTCACAGTAGCAATAATTCTAAGTCTCCTGTGTATTAAACTTCAAAAAAAAAAAAAAAAACCCACATAAAAATAACCTATCTTTCAATTCCAATAAAATGGAAAAAACCCAGAAATGTAGTTCTTGCCTCCACAGAGGCTGTTGGCATTTTTTAGTAGTTAGAAAAATAGCCAGTGTGAACAGACCAATTTGTATTTAAAATACAGATTTACGGTGTCAGATGGTATCTCATTCTGAGCAAACTTGTCAACACATAAGGAAACAACATATTCTGCCTGAAGTAATATGTGGATTGTAAATCATATGTTACCTCAAAAAACCCCCACCCCTATTCCTATAATTAACTTACACAAATCTAATTTTTTAAGTCAATACATTAGCAAGTACTTTCTAGAATGTCAAAGCTAAAAAGCCCCAGGAATCCTAGAGAGAAAAGGGTTTTGGTAAGAGGCCAGATATTCTGAGCACCTTGTATGTGTTTGTATGTGTATATATATATGTGAATGTATCTGTAAATATATAAAAAGGAGAGAGAAAAGATTCTACATCTTAATTCGACTGTTGGAGTTGAACACAAAATATCAGCCAATTCAGTGCAACAATAGAGCAGCACTTCCTTTCTTTTTTTTACTTTTTTTGGTCGATATCACCATCACTGAAGCATGTAAACACAAGGAGTTTGGGTGAA
>JAAGNO010019780.1:61834-76803 GCA_033439905.1 Ceryle rudis
AGAACTATGTGACTGCTTTGTTCAGTTCCTCACCCAGTGGAAAACTTTTTGTTTACCCAGAAATAAAAGGGGAAAACCCTTAAAAAAATAGCCTGTCCTTAGGTATTGTCAGGCTTTGGATTTTTTGACATCAGCTTTCTCCTTTCTCCTCTTGACAGGTACATCAAGTAAAAAACGTTTACTGACTTGGTATAGAAATAATGAAAATAATGCTCCCTACAATCCTTAAATTATAACTTCATTATGAAAAAGAAGTCCTCAATATATATAAGGTTATCATGTAAACAGAATGTTTTATGTCTTTACTTGGCAACAGAATTACAATTTTTAATATTGAAGTAAACAGGTTGTTTAAAACAGATACATCCTGTCCTCCACTGGTATTCTTTAGCTTTGTAAATGGCTCATTTCACCAAATGAAATATGATCTGTGTTTTTCAGATGTTACAGGTGTTGTCATCTTTAATTGAGATAAACCCTAAATTTAGGGGATTTGGGTAGGAATAGGTATTTGATAGGTGTTTTACATAGATAAGGAAGAAAAAGACTCCAAAATCCCAAGGTCAGAATTTTAGAGCACTGTTATTGAACTGTCTGAGTATTTATGACATGATAGATTACAAAAATTCTTTGAAAAAAATCTTCCATGAAATGATCAGCATGAAGAATAGTAATGTTGAAATGTAATTTTTATATAGGATTTGTTTTATTCACATTTGGCAAACAGGAGGGAAAAAAAATAACCTATTTTTATTCCATGGTGCTGAGACCAAAAATTTCAAGTTTTCTTTAAAACACATTGTAAATGGGGTATTTGGTGGAGGCCATGAACTACTTTAATACGTATTCCATCATTCTGTGCTGCGGGGTTTTTTTTTTTTCTTGTTTTTATTCACTTCAGCATACTGAATGATTGAAAATCCAGCTACAGCTAGCATAGGCTTCATTGTTGGAGCTGAAGCCTTCGATGTGCACTGAATGGCAAGTGGTGTACCCAGAAAAGCTAGTGCTGTCTAAAGGAAGACAAGGGCTGGGGTAGTTGGATGAATACTTAATTCCTTATATCTGTTTTATGTCTCTAGTCAGCCTGGAAACACAGATTTCCTAGTGAAAGGGTTATATGGTCTTTCCAAGAACTCTGCTTTCCTACAAAAGAAAAGATTGGCTTCTATGTAACGTGTCAGCAAGGAAGGAAAAGTAGGAAAGAAGAAAAAAGGTATTGCTTAGGAATCTCAGCAGAAAAGCTATCTCTAAAAAATAACATTCCTACTGGCACGACCTCTTGGCCTATATTAAAGATGAAATCCTCACATGACAGAACAATCCATTCCC
Organism: Ceryle rudis; assembly: GCA_033439905.1. Lineage (NCBI taxonomy): Eukaryota > Metazoa > Chordata > Aves > Coraciiformes > Cerylidae > Ceryle > Ceryle rudis. Next base: position 63,167 of record JAAGNO010019780.1, read on the forward strand.
CCATGTCAGAAAAAGGACACCATCTAGTAAAGACTTTTGTTGCCCAAAGCAGTAATTACCAACACTCTGGAATGAGACAAGAAATTGTTTCTTTCTGTTCTATAAATTCTGTGACAAGAATTTAGTCTTGTTCACTAAAATCTCAAATGATGTGCCTGTACAACCGTAAGAAAAAAATAAAAACTAGCCCTTCCCCAAAGAAACAAAACTTTAAAATTTTAGCATTAAATCTTCAGATTTTGTCATTCTGTTATCCATAGTTTTTCATATTTAAACAATAGTCATTATAATTTACCACTTAACAGTCATAGTTGCTTATGTCAACAATCGAAATTTTTCCAACAGGAGAAGAAAATTAATATTTTGCTTTGTGTTTTCAGGGATTAATGCATATGGTCACCATACTAAGCTGCAGCTCCAGTGTTTAATTTTTATGTGTATGTTGTTTTGTGAATAACTTTATGCTTCTGCTCATTTGGGATAGCTATGGAAAAAAAGGAAACATTATATTTGATCTCTTACTGTTGAGAGAAGAAAAGGCAAATGCACCATAGCTTGGCATGGAAACCCATCTGGTTAATTCAGTGGAGTAACTCCCTTTTGGCTATCTCTCTGATCATTGTATTATAACATATTCTTTTTCCATTCTGGCCTCTTGTACATACACGAAGACGTAACCGAGAAATTGAAAGATTCTCCTTAGGAAGAATTTGAGCCATTTGTACCAATAACTTTGGTCCTACAATTTAATACAGGTTTTTCAAACAGAAATATAAAAGTATAATTGATAATGCATTTCTCCTTATTCTTAATTGTCCATCTTCCCTGATCATATTTTTCATTACTCTCTTCCTTATTTTACCAATCAACTTCTAATAATTCAGCATTGTTTTTTATATGTATTATAAATCATTTTAATGGAACAGGCTATGAGCATCTGCCCTTGTTACTGAGAGGAGACCCCTGCTGTTTTGCCAAAAATGTTTCTTGCATTTAATTTTTTTCTGTTAAAATTCAAGCTTTTTCCCCCCTTTATTTTGTAGTTGACAATTCAGTGTCAGAATTTTAATGTATACATAGCAGAAGATGTGGATCCAACCAGAATGAAGTTATAAAAAAGACAACTTTGAGAATCTCAAACTAGCTATCATGGGTTTTTTCCTGTTACAGCTTCCCCATGAATCCCATTATGGATGTAAATAAGCATGTAAATTAAGTAAATGTAAACGATTATTAGAATAATAGTTTAAAATCTTTTAGAGTAGTTTCAACCCTAAACAGACACAATCTTTTATGTCTGCTCTCTTTTATAGATCCCATTTTAATTGGAGCATTAAATCTGGGCATTTTGATTCTAACTTTTGGTAATCAATCTAACATTTTACCTTGACTTACGTTTTGGGGATTAAAAATTATGTTTTAATAAGGGAGAAGGGGAGTTTGAATCTGGATCTTTTGGCCATACAACTTCTTTACCAACATAAAAAAAATATGCTATGCAATAGCCTCCTCTGAGGCGACACAAACAGAAGCATACATTTTCTTTTTCATTGTAAAGGTCGAGTTTTAATCAGAAATGGAGCACAACGTAATTTTGGCAAAAATGCACAACAGTAGATCCATTTTGTCCTCTTGATTTATATACCATACTACAACATAAACAACATTTTGACTATTCTTGGCCCTCACCTTTGGTGGTGGTAGACTTGTTCTCCCTTCAAAATGATCCGTATTAAAATAACAATGCCATTAAACCCTATGAACTCTGATTGTATCCAGTATAAATAACTTGAGTTTTGAATGAAAACTTTCCATTTTAATTAAATTCAACCATGTTACTTTTCTGAGGCATGTGTATATATGCTGCCTTTTGCAAAACACTCCTGATCTAAGAAATGCTGGTGATTGGCTGCATTTTCCTAAATAGCAGATATGGGACCAGAGTTGAAGCCTAGGCAGACGGATGGCTCAGTGTATGCGGGTTGTAAGAAATAAGACATTTTCATTTTGCCCAGACATTCATCTGTAAAGTCCTCCTTACTTACATAAAGGGTTGACAAAGCTCAGGTTTCAGCAGGAAGAAGCCTTTCCATGCAACACTAAGTCTTTGTTTTGACACCAATATGTTTAATCACCCAACATGCAACATATACAATCATTCATGTTAATGGTGTTCAGCCATATGTAACATCACAAGCACTAGAAGGCTTGAGTTGCAAATTCTTCCAGAAAGGATAAAAACTTTTTTTTTTTTTTGCTAACTTGTGTAATTAAAAATTGTTAGTGTCTGTGTTTATGCGCCAACAAGTGCACTTGGGCGCCTCTTGTCTGACCAAGACTGTCGCCTTCTGTGTCCTTCAGGAAAAGAGAACCACCAAACACCACAAAAGGTGACATTTGAGCAGACAAGGTGCTGAACTGAGTCCATTAATCTCTTATTAATCATGCTGACATTTTAAAGGATGATTTTCTTGAGCAGGGAAAAAAAAATAATTCTCCCAATAGCTTACAGATACTATGAGGACTGGAAACGGGATGGGTAGTCATGGGCCAATGATGGATTGAACTTTCTGTTACCAAGAGACAAAATAAACAAATGTGTTTCATCCTGAGAATGTCCACCTGGGGAAGAGTTCTCAAGGGACAGTCATTCACTAGGCCTTTTGGCTTCTTTGGATTGGGATCAAGCTCCTGAGATCATTCCAAATTTTGGACAACTATCTGAACCAGAATTCCCTATCACTTATTGGTATGCAGATTTTTCTTGTTACCAAGCTTTATATGTCTGGACAGATTGGTTAACTTTGCTCTTGCAGTTCCCATCAGCCTTAAGTTTCTGAAAGACTTGAGCATTTACGTTTATTCCCAGCAACTGTGACAGAGATCCATAGATTGCTGATCAAGACAATATGGCCACTTAAAGCCGTTCCATTCTTGTCCTTCCTTTGCAATATGAGGAACTACAAACAAGCAATGCCACATGTAAGATTACCTTTCTACCTGCCCAAATCCCTCAGGAACTCAGATGGCTCTGCTATATTCATGACGTCAGTATCATTATATATGTATAATCTGTAAGATATGTTCTCCAGTAATTCCCAAATTCCCATACAAGTTCATCCAGTACTGACAGCATTGCAGCTCCTCCTGTCAGGTATTGTTCTCAGAAGTTGTTTCCAAAATTTATAAAATTCCAATAAATAAGAATTATTTGTAAAAATCACCTTTATTTAAAAAAAAAAAAAAAAAAAAAAAAAAGAAGGAAAAAAAAAATTCTCTCTAGCAGAGCAAAACCCCCTAAGTTTAAATCTTTGCCAGGTTCACTTGAAGTGTTTTGGAGTGCACTCAAAATACACACGTGTATGTAATGTTTAAAAAAATACCGTCACAACAACTAATGTGAATGTTTGTGACACTTGTCCATTTTTCTTCTAGTATCTTCTGAAAATACCTTATTAACAAAGCCAAAATGATCTGCTTAACGTTTCAGTGTTCAAGCAGTATGTTCTATATTGACTCCGTAATTTTAGGGGTTTTTACCTTCATTTGCTTTTAATAGTGTTATTGCTGCATTTCTAAATATCATACATCATGTTAACACTCCAAACTCTTTCGTCAGTTTAGCTTTCAGCAACCAACTGTTCCAAATTGACCGTTTGAGGTTTATATTTTGTAGCTCAGATATTACATATCTATTAACCATATTCCTTAGGTTTTGTGTTTTATATTTGAGAAGGACAAACTGTTTCTCATTTAGATCCTTGTACCTTCATAGACATCCAGTCCCAAAGAAATAGTTCAGAAACGAGCTTGTAAGTGGAGACATTTCCTGCAAATAACTGGTGAAGGAGAGTCCATTGCAAATCTAGACAAAATTAAGAGTTTTAAAAATTTAAAGCTCTAACCAAAAGTCACCTGAAAAATACTATCTTATTTATTATTATCTTCCAACAATTATTATCTTTATTTATTACTGTCTTCCTTGGAAACAGCTGTGTGGTCTTTTTCTAAGTTATATCTTAATTGCAGGTTAAAGAAATACATGTAAATTAGTGGATCAAAGCTGAAATGAAATTTTACAATACACTAAAATACTATCCTACTATGCTATTGAGAAAAATCCTGTCACTGCCTTTATTCTCTGTTAGATAAATCATTGTGCTGTGCTCTTTCTCTTCATGGATGCATTGTACTAACAGATTACTACCTGTGGTACCTAAACAGAATGATATAATGGTACATATTCAGAGTAGAATATAACTGAGTTTTCATATGTATATGCACCTATATATGTAATAGAAGTACATTCTTGTAAACAAAATGCTGAAGTGACCCAGGCCATCAAATGCCTTGAATATAAAAAATGAGATCTGAATTCGGTTTGAACTTAAGTGGGAATCTAGTGTTAACAGCTGTGATTCTCAGGAGATATGCTGTGGTCTAAATCAGCTGGGATTTCTGAGGCTCTGAAATCTCCATGCCTGGATATATTGTCTTGCTGTTAGTTGAGCTGAGGACCTAAAGGGCCTTGATATTATCAGTAATTAATGGAGTAGTCTTCTGTCTGATCCAGGCTGACAGAACGTTACTGGTGATTCTGGTCAAATCAGAGATCAACTTAAACAAAGGGTACTGTTCCAGTACTCACTGACTAGCCATTGACAGGCATAGAAATTATAAAGTGGCTTACGGACTTCTGATTTTTTTTTTTTCCATGTCTTTCTTCCAGTGTAGTTGGCTGTTGCTCATTAAGGAGCTGGTCTGCTGTGCCAGTGGTTGTATGACTGATTCGGGGGAGATACTGATAAAGCCGTGTACTGTCCACATGGTGCCTGGATGTGATTCCATACTGATTCACTTTCTTCCATGTAGCTATTGAAAATAAACTGAGGGAAGAATTGATAGTTTTGAAACCCCACAAATACCGTTGTTACTTAGAGTATTTGTTAGGTTATGCAAAGGACTGCCAACACAATCCTTGATTGCCCTAGGTGTTAGATAAACAAAGAGGTGTCGATCATCAGTAGCCAAGGAGCTCACAGTCCAAATAAAGCAGTAGCAGGGTGGGGTAGAGGTGTCAGACAAAAGCTGTGTGAACAACGTGATATTTGGGATAAATGTCATTTCCACAGTTCTTGGCTTCAGCAATTACCTACACAATTTGAGGAGTCCGGTGGTGGAGGTACAGTTTCCTGTCACTGCTCACTGGGTGTACCTCTCCAGGAAGGACTCAAATAATTTTAGAGTGCTACTCTTACTGCAGAAGTCCACGGTGATGGGAACGGATGTCTGTCCTTTGCCCATTGATGGGTGGAGAATATTCATCAGTCTCCTAGGTGGTGTCAGTTGTGTGTCCTGGCTTGGCTCCAGACTATACTGTGTCTAAAAGGTTAATTTCCATTAGATGAGAATGTCCTTGGCCTTTGACTAGCTTCACTGTGGACTTGCTCGTGGGAAGTTTGATACTGGGCGGTAGTTGGCTAGAACCAAAGTATCCAGGGTGGGTTTCCTGTCTGTGGATAAACAGAGTATGTGTATCTCCAGGAATAGGAGTTTGGCATCTTCTGCCAGCACTCAATTCACTTATGGTAATCAAAGGTAATTCTTTTTATTACAGAGGTTCAATACTCTACTTAAGCAATCTCTTTGTCTTTTCCAGCCTATCAGTGACTAACATATACCTTCAGCTGCAGTATTCCAGTTGACTTACCTAGTTGTCTGTTTAAATGAGTTTGTAGTGTACAGTTCTATCAAGAAGCATGGGTTAAAGAACTATGCAGCCTATTTTTGCCCTCTGCTTTGGTCCTGTAATATCCATGCATGATGAATGTAAGTTCATGAATGCTGCAGTTTACCTCTTCCAGTGTCAGAAAAATCGCTTTTGTCTTCACTCATACTCTTCTTCTGGCAGAAGCTTTAACTTTGTTCAACAAGTACACTTGGTAGCGTTTGCAGCTGAAATGCAGGTTCTGATTGTTTTTTGCAACTGTTAGGGACAAGAAAGTGTGATCTCTGCTTCAGCAGTATTCCTGACAACAGTACTTGCAGATTTGCCTTGGTGTTTAGGATGTCGTTTAGTTTAGTTTGTGCTTGATTCAAATACATACTAGTACCAAGGAATATGGAAATTTGGCTCTAAATCTGTTTCACTTAACCATGATGAACAGCAAGTCCTTTATCTCTAAGTTAGATCTTCATCTCATAAGTTTTCAGTAGTAGCATTCTCTAATCAATGGAACAGTTGACAACTGGGCTTTTCATTGTAAACACTGGAAGCTGTACTGAAGGTACCAGTACCATACTGGTATAGTAATCTTGCTCTGACATCTTCTCTGTGTCATGTCAAAGCAAATTGAGTTGCTTTCTTATAGCTTCTTGTACTAGTGGCATTTTACCTCTGGTAACCTCCATGGTGGCAGCTGATGATTAGTACAGATTTAGCACCTCACTATTGCTACTGTGCTATACCAACTCTGTGTGCAAGGGAGAGGAGAGTTGGCACAATGAAGAGCTGACAACTCAAGAATTTGTGTCTATCATTGTCTGTATTTTTATGGCCACAGATGTTTTTAATTGATAGCACCACTGTCATGATGAGAAAATCATTATATTATTGTGCTATTGTCCACTTAAGGACAAATATAAAAGCTATATTAATTTTTTTCCAGCGTTAGAAAATATTATTGCGTCACAGTATGAAAAAGACTCATCACACATTATAATTCCACTATAAGTGCTAGCATCATATTTGAAAGGTACCTGAAAGGACTAAAAATAAGATAGGGATCCCATTCAAGTAATGTTTTGTCATTACACTGAATCGGGGATCCTGAATCATTTTTCCAAAAGGTTAGGTCAGAGGTCAGTACCCGAGTTATTTTCTCACATGTGCTTTCTAATTGCCTTCAGTGGAAGTTTGCTTGAATAAGATGTAAAAGCTGGGAACAGAGCTCAGTAAACATTATCCACCTCAACACAATAGCAAATTTCTGGTTGCTTTCTGAGGAAATGAGTTTGAATCTTCTAAACTGCTTGTTTTAGCATGTGCTGGTAGAATTCTTTCTGTTCTGCTTTCTCATATGTATGCTTCAGGGAATGGATTGCTGTTGGAGCGTAAATCTCAGACTTGCCAAAATACCGATTCATGTGTCCCCCATCCTTCAAAAAAAAGATCCTGTTTTTGAGGATTTATATTTTTACTGGCTTCAGCTTTAATGTCTGTTATTTTAACAGTCCCTGTTTGACGTACACTTCACATGATTTTAATCTTCACAGTTGTGGCAGATCCATTGTAAAAAAGAAGCTATTAATGTCCTCCAACCATTGTTCAAACATTACCACCTTAATAAAAAACAAAACAAAACAATTTTTAAATATTCTATTGGTGCAGGCGAACCCATTCTGCCTTTTGCTTTCATTTCATCCTGCAGGCAAACATTGGTTTTAAAACCTGACAGGGTCTGATTGATCACTTTGCAAGAAAACAGGATTCAAGTAATTTTTAAAGTAGATTCCTAATGGATTAACCAGAGTTGCCACATAAAGAAGAAACATTTTATTCCTTTCTAATGTCAGAGGAGCTGATACGCTCTGTTAAGCGTTAATACCTCCTGAATAGCTCAAGCATTCACTAACTACACAAGCACAAAAAGACGTAAAACAGGAAGGAGAATTTCAGTCCAAGATGTAGTAATCATATATTCTTCAAATTGCTGTATTAATAAGTGAAGTATGTTTAAAAAGCAGGTCTCAGTAGGGTACTGAGATAGCTACAGTAGGCTACCCTAGTTAAAAAGACTAAGAAAAGCTGAGGATCAGCTTTCTAGCTTTCTTGAAATTAGACCCCTTTATGGCACTCCATTTTGGATATCTCAACTCTCTCAATCAGGTTTGAAAATAAAAGTTGTATACATGTTCTCCAATTACTTTTAGTAAAACGATGAGCTAAATCAACGTTGTAAATAATCATTCAGGCATTGCAGTTAACTTACAGAATATAACATTTTCTGCTACTATCCAGCTGCTTGATTAATTTTAAAATTTTATTGTGCCATGGAGTTGTACATTAAAGGTCAAGAGACAATGAGGCAGTTGGTATTTTCCTACAAGCCCATGTACGTAGCGATTCCTTAAAGTAAGTAATTTAGAATCTAAAATACAGTGCTTGAAAAAGAGCCCTGTTTACATACAACACAATTTAGCAGCTAAATAAAGGAAACAAACTGTGACTTAGCACTAAATGGAAATGAAGCCCATCTCAATGACTTCCCAGGAACCCAGCTTCTCTGCCGTGATAGCTTACTGTACCATTTTCTTAGTATGGCCTGTTTTCCTGAAGTTCATTGAGATCCATTGGTATTTGATTGGAGAACATCACTTTTGCTGAATATGGGGTAGACACTTCCTGCTCATTCACCTCAGCCTTGCATTGCAGCCACCTTTTAGCTTACACTTAGCAGCTCCTTTTGGCTGTTTGGTTAAGTGGGAGAACCCCTCTATTTTGTGTAAGTTTACGATGCAAGAGTTAATTATTCTGCAAGTAACTTACTCAACAGGATGTGTGGAGATACCTGCTCACATCAGCTGAGGTGGGAGCAATTCTGTCACTACCTCAGTGATAACCTAATGTCAGTGCTGTAGGTTAACTTCCAGAAAAAAACATTGGTGTAGATTCTGGAAACAGTATTATGTTCTTTTGCCAGGTTACTGCAATCTAGGGGTTACATTTAGCCCATAAAGAAAATATAAAATGAATAAATGATGTAGAATCAGGCAATGACAACTGTTAATTGAATCTGCAAATGCTTTTGCAGTATTTCAGTGCAGTCATATTTTGCAATGCTGAATTGCCCTTTATGTATCCCTTACAAAAACATAAGCTGTTGTAATGCCTTTTTCTTTAGAACAGAATAAGAAATAACACTGTATTTGGTTTAAGTATTCTTGAGGTGTTGATATGGTTTGATAAGTCAATTAAAAAAGAAGGAATTATGACAGTAGTTAATAGCTGATAGTCTGAACACTTGTGTGCCTGGCGTGAGTTTGGGTTCCTATGCCTTCACAGTTCAACTTCATTTTCTTCTTCCTGGGGAAATTATTTCAGTTATGGATTTGCTCTTTCAAGTTTTTGCTTGTGAGTTCACAATAGAAAAGAGATTTCTTCTGCATGTTTTCAGTTTGCTATAGGAATTAAAACATTGTAGTATTCTGGAGATTTTCAGTGTGCATAAATTAAAATCCATTTCTCGATTTTTTTTCTTGTACTCAGTGAGACCCTATTTTTTTCACATGCTTTAAGGATTGTTTCTGAAAACCTATTTTACAGGGACCCATAGTATCATCTCTCTGTTCAAAAGGTAAAACCAAGAGCTTATTCACAGTATTTTCCATGATCTGTTTCCCAGGCTTAGGTTTTCAAAGTGAGTTTCCTTTAAAAAATACTTTTCTGTCTTGCAGTTCAATTTCCTGTAGTACTGGTTATGTTGAGAATCACAAGCAAAGTATTCTCTGAAAGTTTGTGGATCGTGATGTGCAACCTAAGCTGGGAGGGGTAGAGGAAAAGGAGGGAGGGTGAAGGTTCCTTCCGTTCTTAAAAGTAATTGTCCTGATGTGATGGAAATTGCAGTCACCTGCTTAGCAGTGGAAAATCTTTAGCTATAAGGAAATCTACAGCATCATCATTTCATTACAGTTGCTAGCAACCTCATGCTGGACAGCAGCTTTGATGAGACTGATAAAGGCAGGGTTATTGAAACAACAGAAGTGCTTGCGGGACTATAGTTATAAAGATCTTCATGTTGAAGCTACTGCGTGAAAATTTTATGCTCTTGCAAACTGTACTTGGAGCAGGTTTTGGGGACTTAGGAATGTGGAGCTAGTTTTCGGTAGTCTAGGGTAAGTTTGGAGATAATGTCAGGTGCTGTGAGTAGAAATGAGATCAGATTTCAGCCCTAGGTTCTATTAAACTTTATTTCTGATTTACTAAGAAAACTTGAATTAATCACTACTGCTCTTGTTACCATGGCTGTATATCTAAAGCAACTGAAGTCTGTGTAACTCAGCACATTTCAAACTGAACCATTAACTTCCCTCCATCTCAATTTGCCTGTCTTTCAAGTCCTTTGCCTTCTAGTGCTGCAATTCTACGGTTATTTTTAATATGTTTTATAAGGGTCTCCTACATTCTTTTTTCCTAAAATTGTATACAATATGTTGCAGATACAGTGTCCTGCTTGTTTTTTAAACATAAAGAGGAATAATTCTTACCACGTAAACTTTCAAAACACCAGGCAAGCAAAGATGATAGGTGTTTCTTTTTACCTCTATCAATGCATGTCTCTCCTTTCTTTTCCTAATTATTCCTTAGAAACATCTGGTAACTTTCTGCCTGTCAAATTTCTATTTCTGTTTTATTAGCCGAACACCTGCATGCCAGCTGAATAGGTACAGACATTACATTGCTGAATATCAGAAATGTTATTGCCAGCCTGACTTGTAACAAACTTGCAGTGTGATAGCAGAGTAAGATTCTCCTTACTCCCATGTTTTTAATTTGCAGATTAAAAAAGCCCCAAAATCCTAGTACTTAAGGTACTAGCTTATTGAAGTATGAGCTTATTAAATCCCTGGTACTTAAATGCACTACAAGTAAAATACAGTATTAAAACCACTGATAGAGTGTTCCTGCTCTCCTTTTTTATTCTCTTAATTTCACTTTGTGCAAAGCTATTCTGGCTGGTTTTCTGGGTGATTAATTAGCCCAGGATAAGCTTACCTCAAAAGATGATTTTTGAAAATCTCTGAGTGAGCTGAAAAAATCCATCTAAAAAGCGAACATTAATTTAAAAATATGTCAGGCCAGTGAGTTAAATTTTAACCTCACTGAAATCTTTAGGCCTTCCTGGTCAACTTCTGGGATGCCACAATGGAAGCAAAATCTATAAAGAAGATGAGTCAAATAACACTTTTCTCAAAGCAGGAGCTTTCTTTTAAATAATAGACATAACACTGGCAAGAGCATTGTACTCAAATATTCATAAACCAATTAAAAGATCTAATAACTAAACTGGAAAAAAAAAGGCTTTGCGTGCTTGTGAGTTTGTCTGGTTTTTCTGGCTATATCAGTTGAGCTAATAAAAGATATTGCCTCTTTTTCCGAATCCTGCTGCATGTAATAATTACCATTCTGTGTTCTTCATAGTTATTCTAAAAGCAAGTTATAATCTGAGGCAAGGTTTCTGCCTTTGAATCACACTAGGATAATAGAAATCTATTTTGTTCCAGTCCCATAGTTTGTCAAATCAGGTCGACAGTGTTTCCAGTTGAGCTTCACCTGGCTGACTGTGCCATGTGTGTGCTCAGTGGAGATTTTTTTTTTAATCATGCCACAGTCCTACTATTTGACAGGAATCGTTCAAGCTATCGCCGCTTCACTGCTCTCTGCTAGCTCTACCTTACATACCCTCTTGCTGCAGCTCTCAGCTCCAGCTGCCTCTCTTCAGGACTCACAGCCCATTCCCACAGTCCTCTGACTATTTTCCTTTCTAATCACCTGTGCATTTCCCAGCTGGGTTATTTACGTCAGTTCTGGCAGCCCCCTCTTGGCCGTGTTTGCTGATTCTGGTCTGAATTCTGAATTCTCGTTGTGGGGTTTTTTCCTCTCCCTTGATATAATCAGAAGTCACCCAGCTAGAGGCTCTCTTGTGCCTTGTTTGTCTTTTGTATTTCATAATTTGCCTTATTTGCCTTTTCTTTGTCTTACTTTCTCCTGCCTTATTTGTCCTCTTGGGTTGTGTGAATAGGGATGTTACATGGTGGAAGCAAAACTCATTGGGCAGAAGCAACATAAGTGAGATGGGAGATGGTCAAGTCCTGTGTGACGACAGTAGGTTTAGAAGGGGAAATCGTAGGCTGAATACCAAGAGAAGAACTGCTGTTGAGCATTACTCATTACTCTGTGAACGAAACCATAGGAGATTGAAATGAGACTGGAAAATTTTAGCATGAACAGCTCTGTAATAAACAGGCGGGTCTAAGCAAGTGAATGGCCTTGATGGATGACTGACCAGATTTCTAACACTTCTCATTCTTGTGATTCCAAGAGAGAGTGATGAAGGGGAAGGTGATAAGCCAGAAGGGCTGTTTTGTGCAGGGAATGAAGGATAGAAAATGCAGCACACTCAGCTGCTCAGAATAACCAGAAAGTCATATTGGAAAAATCTTATACAGCAGAGAGTTAAATCTGAGCCTATAATTCTTAGAAATTGTTTAAATTCATATGAAAAAGCTTTAAGGACTTCATTTTAATTGACCTTGGATACACAGCAGGTCATGGCCTTCTGGGGAATTAGAACTAGAGCATTCATCAGGGAACAATACAAGTTTAGAAGGTCAAAAGCTGATTCCTAATCATAAGTGCAAATGTTCTCACGTGTGTTTAACATGAACTGGGAAAAACTTTGCAACGTGCTGGTCTGGAATAAATTGGAGAGGAGGCCTCACTATATACTTTTGTATATTAAATGTGATATTTTGAATACGTTGTTTAGTGCATTTGAAGATCATGAGAAAAAATATGATAAAGGGCCAGACATAGTCATAACCACATGCTTTTTGTAATAATGAGATCAATAAACAGCTGAGGCAATGACCTTCCCAAAGTGTTGTTGAAAATTTAATTGTGAAGACATGGGTTCTAACTAACTTGTTTTACCAAAACAGGAAGGGGGTAGTGGGTGCAAAGAGTTTCCCACGTTAAATTTAGGAACAGTCAAAATAAAACAAATGCTAAAATTATCCAATTTACTCCAGGCTTTGTGAGGAAGAATGTGCAAGTAATTGTCAATTATGGAGTGGGATTGGAATGCAGGTTGTAGAGGGATAATTAATTGAGAGATATTTCATTTTGATTAGTGTGGCTTGAAAAAGCGCCATCTGAAGTGGTTTCAGGGCCACAGGGCTGTCTGCTGCAGACAGGCAAGGGATTGGCATGCAGCACTAATGGGGTAACAAGGTAGATTAGAATCTATCACTTTACTAAAAATAAAGAATTAAAGAAGAAGAAAGGATAGTCTTAAGATGAAGAGTTAGGTGTCTGTACTGGGAAACCTGGGGTTGTTCCCAGCTGGTGTCATACAATTCCTTTGTGGCCTCTGGCATGGAGTTAAGGGCTAGGTTGCAAGATGCTCCAGGGGCACTCTTGCAGGGTATAAAGCAGTTCCCCTACCAGGATGATTATATTAGTGGTCCCTTCATCGCTGTGCGAGGTTGGGCATAAGAAAAAAAGGATTAGTAGGTTTGTGACTGGTACTTTTGAGTTCAGTAGGTGTTGAGCTGGGAAGGGGTTGGGCTCATCTTTGCTGTGTTTTTCCATCCTGCATGCTGACCCACCCTCCCAGTGAAGGGGCTGCTGCGAGGCAGCTGGGATCCAGCTAGTACCACAGCCCTATCCCAGGGGCTTTGAAAACAGCACACATGGCATCTTATTCTTCTTTCATAGAATCACAGAATGTCTTAGGCTGGAAGGGACCTCTAGAGGTCATCTGGTCCAACCTCCCTACGCAAGTAGGGACATCTCTACCTAGGGCAGGTTGCTCAGAGCCTCATCAAGCCTGACCTTGAATGACTCCAGGGATGGG
>JAAGNO010019781.1:0-19620 GCA_033439905.1 Ceryle rudis
TTCCTGGCCACAAGGGCACATTGCTGTTCCATGGAGAACTTGTTGTCTACCAGGACTCCTAAATCCTTCTCCACAGGGCTGCTCTCCAGCAGATCACCTCCCAGTCTGTACCACGATTGCTAGTAAAGCATTTGGGACAAGAACACAGAGTGGAGGTGTCCAAAGAAGGTTGGTTGTACAGTCTAGTAAACTCTTCTCTCCAAACTTGTTCATTTCTGATCCACTCTTATGCTCTTATTTTATCCATTTGTTAGCTGACTCCTAGGCCATGAGCCTTCTGAGAGAAGTATCGGATACAGTATCATGCTTATGGCAACATAATAAATCCAACAACCAAATTGATGACAAAAAGGCTGATTTTATCCGTGGTCTTGCAGAAAAGTTCTTGAATTTCACAACAGTCTGGAAACTAAAATGGGAAGAGAGTGCCACAGAACACTAGGAATGCTTTGCTGACAAGATTATCTCAGAGCAGTTTTGCGTTGTACAAGGGGCTGATAGAGAGCAATGGGAGGGCAGAATATAATAATCCTAGTTTTATTTTTTGTGACAAATACAGCACTTGGAAATTAATGTACTTAATGAGACCTAAACAAATAGGCTGTGTGTTTGACTCCTGAACCTATTTTCTGCAGAACTCAAGAAGTTAAATAAAACCACGCTGGGCATGGGTTACTATGAAGCTTTTTTTTTGTGGGGACAAGTAAATACAAAACTGTCTTCACGTGTCTGAAGAGAATCAATACAGCAAGCACGAGTTTCAAGTCCATTCACTAACAATTTGTATTTACAGTTCCACAATTACTGAAGCCCTTTTAACAAAAAGGTTTCTTAACCACAGTAGGTAGTTTTCATGAGGTTAACTTCACCTGGCTAAGATTTCAGAGGGCAAGTATCAATTTCAGTACATTTGTTTTATGCAGAGCCTTTCCATTTAAACTCCTCCCTACTATAGCCTCTAAACACTTCAAAATGTCTTCTGCTAGGAAACAGAACCAAAAAAAAAAAGCAAATCAGTATCATTTTAATAATTCTCAACAAAGAGCTGTATTGCTAGTATTGAGAAGGAAAAAACCAAAAAGCATTACTATATTGATAGAACTCACTGTAGGCAAACTAAACTTAAACATCACACCTCAGACAGGTACAGCTGCACTTGAGGATCCTCTGAACCGTTTAAGAAAAGGTGGCAACCTAATTTTTGTTGGAAACAAAAAAAAAAACCCAAAAGCCTTTGCACACACACACTTTTTAATAGTAAAAATAAAACTATTTGTCCTTCCCATTTCATGTGCTTCATGCTTGGCATCAACAACATTCTAACTCCAAAATACCTTTTTAAACAGCAGTTACAATAATTCTGACATTTAAATGAATAACATCCCCGTTGTTGGTCTGTTACTGGGTGACTCATCCTAAAGCAACATAGGTTGTTTCAAGAAGTGTAACATTATTAATCTGCAAGCAATTTATAGTATCTTCGGCAGGCCAATATGACAGAGATTTTTAAAAGCCAATGAACCATATGTAAAGATACACAATGCAGTAATTTCCCCCTGAAAACAACCCCAAAAAGCAGAAGGTCCACCCTGTTTAAAATTACACCAGTAAGGATTATGTTCCAGCCCTACAGTGGTTCTCTTAAAACATACAACAGAAAGTTAATACAAACCTGTGACAGGTTTTGGTTTCATTAGCAAGCTTGTTTTGGAAACGCCACGTGGCTCTTGAATTTCCACCATTTATCACTACATTTCATTCACTTTAAAGACTACTGACTTAGATTGACATTTTGGGAAAAGAGGCCAGTCTTCCTGTTAGGTATAGACTGAGGTTTCCTAACATTTATATTACATAAAGCAAGTAACTCCCTAGAATACCTGAAACAGGGAGTTCACATTTGCAAGGGAACTTGCCTAAGATCTCTTAGAGGTCTTAAACAGCGCAGGGACTAGAACAGAGCTCATTTGGCAAACATGGCTCAAATGGAGCCTTTTCCCTTACAATGGAAAAGCTCCTTACCATACTGGCAAGGAAGAGCCCCTGAGTCTGCAATTCTGTAAGGGCAGAAAACACACACAGTGCACATGCTTGGTACGATGGGGTATTTCCAAAAAAAAGGGGTATTTCCAGAGGCTCTTCTACTTGAATGAAGAGCTGAAAGCAAGTGTGTCAGAAGTCAGTAGGTCAGCTCTGTGTTTCCTGACAATGGGCTAACTCGTGGAACTGTACTGACCACAGAATAGGAAATATGCCAAAGCACTGCCCCATTAAGTTGAAGACCTATCACTTGTGATCATCACAAGCAAGATGATCAGTGTCTGAACACCTCCAAGCAGTAAAGTCACAGAAGAAACAGACTGTTGAATTTCTTACTGTCAGGGCAGTGCACCACCGAGGCCTGCCATACTTTTCTGGCAAGCTGTAGACTACAGCCTTAATCATACCTGTCAGCACACACATGAATTGCTCTCCCACCACTACAGCCAGCAGGAAAAGATCTTGCACAGTCATTCTCAATACAAGGAGAGAGATTTGCAGCCTAAACAGGACATTCTTATTGCTACATACCAGTGTTACCTGTCTTCCTGGACAAGGACTTTGTATTTCCAGGACCACCGAAGTGCATTTCTTACATTAAAGTGCCCAACACAGTGGAAAAAAAAAATCTTTTTGCATATTGGCAAAAATCCTATCAGCATAAAAGAAAGTAAGCAGCATAGCTAAGAGGTTTTTCTTAGCCTCAAGACAGGACAGCCTCTACTCCCTTCTGAAACCAAGAAAAAGCTGTACTTTCTCATCTACACCTGATAGGAAAAGACATCTTTTAAAGGCAATATCCTAGGTAAAGGATTTAGAATGTAAAAGGCACTTTTAATGAATGGAACTTGCAGTAATCTCAGCCTACACTCCACACAATTTATGCTTGCACTAGCAATTCTGCCTGATCACACAAGCCTGAACAGAAGGAACTGAAGCGAACAACAGCTTCAGCTGCAGGTCACAGACATGACTTTGGAGAGTTTTGTCAACAGGAATGATAAAGCAACACAGATAATGGAACTGCTGCTACTTCTTCCTCCAAGGAAGAACTGTAACTCCTTCGTAAGTATAAATGCATATATGAAAGAGTCAGAGAAAACTTCAGCAAGCAGGTGACAGGACCATGAGGTGAGCAGTCACGAGCCTGAAATTCCCATAGCCAGTGCTTATGAGGGCAAGGTGAGAACTAACATGCTTACTGATTACAGGCAGTGCTGAGCAGAAGGATTTAGGACTGAAGGTCCTGTGCCACAGATTTGTTCCATAAACACAGCAATTCTGAGCGTGAAGGAAAATCTCAGGTATCCTTTAGGCACTTGCCAAGGAGACTCTATAGAAATGGATGCAAAAGAGCATCAAGGTTGGTCTGTAGCCATAAAGGTTCATGAAGTCTCAAGATAAGCAGAATAGGATGCTCTACGTGGACTCTTCAAAGACTTTGGTTCTCTGCAAAATAAATCTCTTCAAACCTAGCGTTTTGGCCTCTAGTGACCATGTGCTTCTAGACACTTGCCCTGTTCACATACATTTCTCTAGTAGCCATTTCTAACTGCTGTCAGATGGGACAGTCAACTACATTTATTTTGTCTGATCTAGTATAATTTTTCATATGAATAATGTTATGGGAAACTCTTCCACTTCTGGAGGAGGCTATGACTTGACTTAAAATTGGCATCTACTCTGATGTTCTTTATTAGGCTTGGAGATGCAGGATTTCTAAATACTATGCAGAAGGGTAAGGCTCTCAAACAGTAGAGACATTTAACATTTCTATCTGCTAGCGAGCTTGTTGCTAGATAGAACTAGTTTAAACACTGGCAACCTGAAAAGGATGGAGAAAAACACTGAAAAATAAAAATAACGAGCAGCAAGAGTAAAATGAAGACAAATACTAGCTGCTAAAAATGAAAACATCCGTAACAGCCTTGCTGATGAATGGCTGCATATAGAAAATGCTGAAGAGAAAAGACTGAGGGTTAACTCAAGGAAAACTTGAAGGGAAAGAAACACCAAAGAAGAATCAAACTTGGAAGCATAGTTATATGCAATGAAAGAAGTGTGTGCTCAAGGGGATTAATAGACCTGTAAACATTTCTCCCTGGTAGACAGCAAGAGAAAAAAGTAGAACTAGCCAAAAAATCTTGAAGACTGGAAGACAAATTTGCACCTTCTAGCCATCTTCTCTAAAAATTTAAAGACACAAACTCTCTGGTCAAGCAGCTGAGCCATCTGCAAAACCAGAGATGCAAATACAGGAAAAAGTAATCAATATTATAAAAGGCCAGTTAAACATTTCAGTCTAAATTTTACAAATTATGACTACAAACATACAAACAGGAAAGAAAAAAAAAAAAAAAAAGGGAAATAGATGAACATGTGAACATTCCTCAGGATTCTCCAGAGTTGAAAGGGGACAATATAAAGCACAGAATGATCAAAGTGCTCTGGTTTTGCCATACTTAGAAAAAGGACAAAATTTTAGTATTTTTTCCATTTTATTTTTTTTAAAGTTTAGCAGTAGGGAAAAAGGAGGAAAAACAGTGTACCTTTTTTTGGCTTTTTAATCTCCTTTACTACTGAATTCTTACATAAACTGAAAAAACAGTCTGTTTATTCTGTTCTTATTTCCCTTCCTCTGCTTTTCTACCTCCATGTTTTTTTCTGCAGAACATGTAAAGAGAAATTCTAAATGCAAAAACCATTTTACATTAAAAACATGCATACTTAAAAATATTATTAATAAATAGTAATAATAAACACTAAGAGTCAATTTAAGCAGGTATCTTCCTTTAGAAGTCTTTTAGGTGGTAATTCCCAGCTCATACTATCAATATACACACTGCCATTATGGAGTTATACTATGGCAGTGTTGATCCCGCCCTATAGGCATCTTGTCCCTTTATTAGGGATTCTGAAGATCACATTAGAAAAAATAAGCAATTGTCAGAATGTTTGTATCTTATTAACATGAAAATAGTTTGGTTTAGCATACAGTTTGTTTTAGCATACGTATCTTCTTTCAAATTGTATCTTTGCTCTGCAGTTCACATAAGGCATGTTACATGGAATGTGAAGATGGAAAAATTACTTAATCCTACAAAAATCCCTTACTGAAAAAAAATCACTTCGTCCTAGAAGAGCCACACCTGAGGCATGGTAGACTTCCACTGAACTATTTTTTTTCTGAACAGGTACATGAGCATCAGAAAAAGCTGTCACTTCTTTAACAGCAAAGAGTTGCTGCTAAAGAACCGCCCTAAAAAAAAATGCGGATTTCCAGAGATTATAATTAGTAAGCAGCATCATTACACTGCCTTGAAGCCTACTGTGCAATCCTGGCAAGGGTTTTGGCCCTCTGATTTTTTTTTTTAATATTTAACAAGCAATTTCACAATATTCTGACAGTTTAAGGAACAGTAATAAAAGTGATTGAGGTATAGCAGACACCTCTGTTGAGGTATATGGGTGATGGCTACTCCTCTCGAGCCACGTGAAACAGCACAGACCAACAGTAACAATTTCATCTACACAGACCTACTACAGAATTTCACGGTGTATTTTGATATAATCCATACCTCACTCACTGTAATATATATATGAGACACAGATACATATGACCAACACAACTGCTATCTCCAGAGGTTATAAATAAACTGAGAAGCCTTTATAAGCTTTAATGTACATTCACAAAGAGTGACAGACAGGCAAGCACACACCTTTACAGATCAATAATTACGTAAAACAGGGTACCTTACTGTTTTGAGCTCTGCAAAAATACTGCAGTCATGAATTAAACATCACCTTCCAAAGTTCTCTGGTTTGTGCCTGCTCTGGTAAGGGAACACAGATTAGAATCTGAATAGCTTTACATTACCTCCAACCTTAGGCCCACCAGCTGATCCTGGCTTTCTTGCACTGTTTGAAGGATTTCCTGGCTTTTTAGGTGCCGGAACCTTGAAGGCTGAAGCAGCTGATGATGGCCTATTTCCATCCACTGACTCTTCATCGTCAAAGCTTTTGTCTAGAAAAGGATACATTAAATAAAAATACAACTATTAGAATGGATGTGTATTTATTTCCTAATCAACTAGTCTGCTTCGCATTTCATAGAAATTCACAGCATGTATAAATAGAAACGTATTTATCACTGTCCTCTCTGACCTAGGAATAAAATGACAATAAGAAACATACAGCATTTTCTACATGTTAAGTTCTTACAAAATAGTATTTTGCCTTCATAACTAACCACTGTAAAAATCGAACATAAAAATGAACCCTACACCTTCATTCCCACAAAGGGAAAATATCTTACAGAGATTGAATATTTTTGCCCATTTCTGAACATTTTCCCCAAAGGAAAGACCTTCATTTAATTTTTATCTTTCCAGCCCACCGAAGACAAATGCTTCTCCCTTCTCTTCCTTTACTCATACATGCATTTTCTGCTACACATCCTCCCACAATGTGTCTAACCAGCACTCCCTGTCTCTCTTTTCCTTCCACCCAGATTTTTCAACTTACAATCACAGATCCTCTTGCAGATCAGCCGCCTCATTCCTCTGATAGCTCTTCAATCTCCTCACCCTAGGACAGACCCAGCACCTCACATGGCCACATGCAGTAAATTCGCAACACTAATCAAAGATTCTATCAAAACCTGCTTGCAAACACCCTGGATCCACCACCGAGATTTGTGCCGGCATCTTTCTCTCCCTTCCCTGCACTAGGTGCCGCACAACCAATGAGCTGCAAGGTGACATCATCTGCTGGGAGCCACCGCCAGAGGAAAAGGTGAAAATTCTCCATATAAATAAATTCATTCCCACACACGATATTTGCCACTAATGCAATCCTTCATTAAAAAAATAATTCAGAGATGCAAACAATACTCTGGGGTTTGCACTCCTCTTTCCTAGAATTTCAGGTCTGTGTATTTCTAAGAAAAAGAAATTAGTCGCTAGTGACTGAATAAAAGAATCCTAATACAAAATATTCGGCTTTCAGAAAAAAACCCACCCCAACATATTCCAGCAGTAGAATGTAAATGCTTATCCACTTAAGGAACAAGAATTTATCTATAAGCTTGAGCATGGAAAACATATCAGCCCATGGTTCCTGAAATAAATAAAATGGGCGAGGCTGAGACATAGCTGCCCTACAGTAATAGAAGGTCAACTTAGCATATTACCTGCTCTAAAGTCTGCCATTTCTAAAAAAAAAAAAATAATAAATTAAATCTAAATGAGTTGCAAGGCTTTGTTATCCCTGGAATGGTGACTATTTACCCTTTGCTTACTCGGAAGTTGCTCCCAGTGAAATGTCACCTCTGATAATACAGCCTCCCAAAGGAAGGCAGCTTTCATTAAAAGGGGAAGGGGAGGTTTTCTACAACAGCATTTGCAGCACCACCCGTTAGAACACCCCAGATTTAACATGTCCGAGGTCACTGCTGCTATAGTTAGTATTTTTCCAGCACTACCGAAAACCTGTGTGATGCACTAATGAATCTTTCCAATTCAAGATGAATCAAATCCCCACAAGAAACAGATGGATGCATATTAGCATTTTTCACTAATATTCTTTCCTACAAGCACCCATTATCTTTAAGAGAATCTTGGTAGGAATAATGGTATTTGGATCTGTGAACTCTCAGAAAGGGGGAAGAGGCACCAGGCTCCCCCCCAATAGCCCATGTGTTTCCATGGAAACAGCACTCCTGCTCAGTAGCCCGGCGGAGGCAGAATACATTTTGATTCCGCCTGCTTTTACTCTTCAGTATCCTAAATAGAACCAGACATCAAAATTTTTGAACAGAGAGAACCACTAAACCAAAAATCACATTAGGTACAAGGATCTAAACACTGTAGTAGACGTGTAAACAGTAAGGGGTAATAGCTTGGCTATCTGCACCATCACGGGTAATTTTCAAACAGCAGTAAGAAATATCTTGTCAATTTTTAAGAAGCATCAAAATATCAGCATTGACATGTGAATATACTACCATAAGAACTCATTACAAGTGAAAATGGGCTTTTCAAATGAAAATTGGTTTGATGATCCTTTTTTCCTAGGTTTGTTAAAGAAACAGGCCAGATTTTCATGTTACTATCCAACAGCTCCACAATGCAGCATTGATATGCAAATATTGCAGAAGCCGCCGGTGAAAAAACAAAGTTATTTGCAGTACAATTTCAAAAATAGTAACCAAGTATTTTGCTGAGTTATGCAAAACCGCCTGTTAAGAAAAACCTCAACACCACCAAACAAGAGTGTACTTTGGGAACCCATGGCTCCGATAGATTAATTTTATTCTTACCAAGCTATTCATTATGAAGTATTAAAGATTGAGAGTTGTAGAAGCTACTGCTCAACCCCAAAATACAGAAACAGATTTTCAGAAAAATGCAAAAGCAAACACTCCCATTTTTGGCATGTTGTGTGAATTACAGAACAATATACTAAACTATGACATTGGTGATACTGTCAAATTACTTTGCCTAGTTAAAGAATGTTTTTTCATACATTTAAAACCTTGTTAACACTGGATTAAAAACTTCATTTATGAAATAGTTTCACGCAGTTTTAGTCGACATAAAACACAGCTTTGAAATTTTTTTTTTTCAATGCGTAAATATTTTTGAGACACACAGAACTCATCTTAACCACTGGTATCTGGGAGATCTTAACATGAATCATGACAAGTCTGGTTAAGATAAAAGCCAAAGTACAGGCACTAAAAGTGTTCCAAAATAACTGCACAGTACCATGAATGTATAACAATAACAAGTGAAAAGAATTAAAAGATGATCTTTTAAAGGCTGAAGTGATAACACACCATAGCTTCTTTTGTTGTGACTGTTTTTGTTTAGTAGCTTTAAATAAAAGTAAGCAGGAAAATTGTGTACCATGTTTTAGAGAAACCATAGGTTTTTCTCCACCCTTTGGGCCTCTACACTTTTCTTTCCCTAGGATCTATTAGCAACACAACCCCAATTGATCTTTAGGAACATTCCATTTTCAGAAAGCCACTTATTTCTGAAGAACTGAACCCTGAAATCTGTATTTATAGCAGTTAATGAAACAAAAAGCATTATATTAGCTTCCTTCCAGTATGACGTGCTTTCCCTACGCTCTCCCTCATGCACAACAATACGCTCGTCTGCGGTTCCTGTTTGAGCATTTCCATGTATTTCAGCACAAGGAAGCCCAGCTCCAGGTATAACTGTTACTCCTTAGGGTACAATCAAGGTGCAGTTCTGCTCCATCCAGCTGATCCAAACTTGTTTACTCTATGCCTTCATTCAGCCAGAAGAACAGGGCTGGAGCTCCTGCCTGCCAACATGCAGAGCGTGATAATGGTTGTACCATCACAACTGAACTGGGATTGTAATGTTCCCTTCATGCACTCTGCAAACAACATCAATTTCTACAACAGGAGTCAAAAGCTTAAATATAATTGATATTGCAAAACAAATCTATCTGAAGGATGCAAACACTCTGGAATGGCTAGACAGTTTTAACTCTGTGTCATTTTAATAGTCAAATGGCTGTGTCAGATTTTACCTGTGCAACTACACCTGACAGCTGAGAAATCACTATCCAAACATATCTTGCAAAGTTCTAAGCTACTAGAAGCAGGAATAAAAACTGTTTCAATTGCTGGCAATGTACAGAACACCTTAAATCAAAAACACAATTCATGAAAGACACTGAGCTTCAGTGAAGTCTCAGAAGACTGTTCTTGTACTTGGTATCTTTATTTTAATTCACTGTAGGTCAGAAGAATTTTGGAGGTAAGCACACCCCACAGAAGAGCTTAGAATCTGGTATGACAAAAGCTCCCGAAGAAACCCAATGAGCACCAAATACTCTCACTACAGAACAAGTTCTCTTCCAGATGAAGAGCTTCAAAGGCAAAACTAAAAAGAGAATTCTAAGGAAAGGTGACTCTTATATTCAGAAAGCTAGAAACACAGGATTCAACTTCTGAGCACTAAAGTTTTCTCTTTTAAGAGAGAGGGGGAGAGATTTCTACCAGAGAGGTGTTCTGAAGGTATATGCAGCAAATGAATTGGTATCAATCAACTGCTGTGCACTCCTAACAACATGCTTCAGAAGACTGAATGTTTCTAATAAAAACCCCACCAAACAAACCTATATGACGTAACAGACCCTAAAGTTTACCAAAGAACATTCTAGCACTCCCACTGCTAAAAACTTCTGAACAACCTATTTACTGCAATTTGGCTACAGAGCAATCAGGACTATTACAGGAACAAATGAAACTAAAACTTTCCAAATCTAGAGAGAAAAATATTTCACTTTTTCAATAAAAGTAAATTAAAATATATAATTAGTATATATATGTATTAGTATTAAACCAACATTTACTGTTACTGCAACTCAAGCCTTTACCTTGGCTGGTCTTATGATCCACAGAATTGATGTGACCTTTAATACCTAACATTTTGTAAGTCACAGTTGGTAACAGAAGAAACTATCTAAACAGCTGCAGAAAGAAACCCTTTATTTTACCCATGTTACTCAGAAGCAGCCAGTCAATTTATCTGATCCTAAAGCAGATCCCAACTAACACCACAGGGGGAAAACCCCTGGATCCACTGCAGTGACATGGAACTGAAGCTGGCCATAAAGGCAAGTCTCCGTGGTGTATCACTGTCAACATCTTACATATCTAACACCACTAGGGCTGCGAACTTATGGTAAAAAAAATACAGTAGATTGACAAGAGTCAAACCAAAGAGCATCGTATCTTTAATAATACTGCTTTATAACTTGAACTTTTGTTAAAAACATCCTAGATTCCTAGATCCATTTTCAAGTGCTGTTAACAGATAGCAAGTGGTTTTGAACTACCTTTAACAGTTCCTCTTCCACACCACAAACCGTTTATAGTGACACGACTGCAAAGTTGTGCCCAAGCAAAACAACAACAAGCACACAAACTACTTCCATTTCCGAAGTCACAATACACGCCTACCGAGACACCAACCGCCGGTCTCCCTTCAGCGATTCACAGACACAGACTGCATCAATTACTGAGAACATCTGGGACAGGGTCGTCAGCTCAATTCCAGATGAACTGGTGCATCCTATGACAATTCCTGTCAAGTGTGAAAATGAAGCCGCAAGCACTACAGATGCACCAGGTTAGTTGATCCTTCTAATCCATACTTCAAGCCAATGCCCCACATCACTTAGTGAGCACTTTATCCCTTACACACCAGGCATTCCACACCGCCTGAGTTTGTTTGTCCTGACACAAAGGACAGATTCATTTGCCTAAGCAGAATCATCTAAAACCAGTTTAGACCATCCAGGGTACCCTGTCTGGCCACCAGCTGACATTCCAGAAGGGCACAGTTCTCTTGCAGGTCTCCTGTCAGGGTCGTTTGCTCCACGTGTCTAGAGTGGATACCACAAGGCATCTGAAGTGGCACTAGATGACCACCTCTGGGCAGCTGAATCCCACCTGAGATGCTTTAGATCTAGCATAAGGGCGTAATTCCTGGACATCCTCCTTGTGCCCCAGCAGTAGAAGGATCTTGAACTACTAGGACACAAACTCTCATTCAAAACCAAGACTCTGCTTCCCACAATGATGAAGCATCACTCTTCAAGGTGTAGTGACAGCAGTAACATGAAGCCATTTAGTGATGGATTTAACTTTGCTTCAAGGTACCTCCGCTGTGTCTTTTGCACTCCTAAAGCAGGCAACTGTACCTATAACTCACTGCTGGCAAATGGTTCTCTTGTTCTGTGCAACATTCTCTGATGCTCATCAGCAAAATCTCAAGCTCTTAGCAAAAGTTTCTCTTTGTGCCAATGTAACCTTGGATAGGGGCAGAAAATACCAATGACAAAAGTAGCTGAATAACACAACTTGGTTAAATAAAAAAGCCTTAGTGTACTAAAGCCAATCATAATCTTTCACATAGTGGTTTTTCAGGCAGTTCCAGTGGACAAGTGACTTGAAAATTTAAACAGAATTAAAAAAGCAGCCAGCACAAGGAACAGCACTGACGGGTATGAGGCAAATACTGATCAATTAAATTTACACTGTTGATCCAACATCAAACTCTGATAAAAGTTCCTGTAACTTTTAAAAAGTCAAGAAGAGCAGAGCTTTACTACATTCCATTCATCAGCCGCAGCACATTCAGAGGCTCGCACCAGATGTTCTTTTTTCTGTTTTCCTGCTTTGTTGTTTAATTTCTTTAAACATGAATCTAAATGAATAGCACAAAGAGAAGTAGGAGAAAACCAGGAAGATGAGACTAGACCTGATAGTGACATTTAGAGAAGAAATATGTAAGAGTGGCAATGGCACTTGACACAGTAATTATCCACATTTCTTTATTCTAATGATAGCAATCATTTATCTGTTTCCCTCAATAGTTGCATGAAGGATTATGTTCGATAAAAAGATTTAATTCAGAAAATATATAAATGCATTCCGGTAGCATTTTCCTGACCCCAAAGAAAACTTAGTCTTACAGTTCATCTTACTATCGTCTGGCTGAAAGATAAGATTCAAATTCAGGTTTCAGAAAAAGCTGCAACAAACTGGAATAAGCAACTGAGCTAATTTCAAACCCAAGCAAAACTTCATTCAGAACTGGAAACTGGGATGATCTCCTTTAAACTCAAGTATGTTAGTTTCTCAATTTTACATATTAAAGCTGAATAGAGTTTCTGCAAATCTTGCTGTATTTTTTAACCTTTGCAGCATCTGTAAAACTGTTTCCACAGCCCAGTTAAATTTGTTAAATCAATATAAAATTCCTGTAGTCAGTGTTAAATTCTTGCAGTAAGACTTTTCTTTGTTATGCATTTCTCAAATGATGCTCAGAGCAACTTGCTTAAAACTGGAGATGCAGTCAACATTACTGTACTTAAGAAATCATCAATTATGCTTGATTTACAGCTTTCCTCAGTCATGTTCAATAGCCCTCTGAATCAACACCTAGCAGTTTATAACCCAGCTCTGGTAAATAGAATGAGTACTCCTGCAGAAAGTCTCCTTGGGCAGATGCTGATTAAAATGAATTTCAGTAGTTCTCTTAAAACAGTAGTAACAAAAAAATGCCCAAACCAAGTTAAAGGCTTCAAGAGAATTTTTACTTGATATCTGGTAAATCTGTGAGCCACAAAGAAGGTTAGTTTATTTAACTGTTGTATCCCATTTCAATTCACACCTCACTTCAGGCCTAACACTTGACTCCGTTGCTTAAGTTTCCCTCTAAAAAAAAAGCATCTACCACTTAAAACATTTTCTTTATCTATAAACTCTGCTATACACTTTTAAAATATCCCGCAACTCAAATCAATATATTTAATATGAAAACACATTGTATCTAAAATTCATTATTCATAAGCTACAATAATATCACTAGAATTATCAATGTATATAATATCAGAAAAGTGAGAAGAAAGGACCATCATTTTATTATCTGTAGCTAAGTCAGTCAAACAACTGATATCCATTGAGGATAAAACCATTTGTGGCATTTCTTATACTTAATTCATTCACACAGAAACACTTAGTAATTCAACAAACAGATTTTTGGCTTTACCAGTGACAACACAGCAAAGGTAAGGGGCAGAAGTAAGGAAAATGTTAATTCACCTTTACTATATATCAGATGTATGGGATAGCAAAGGGCCATGTGATAGATACAGCACCAATAAGTAGCTTCACAAACAGTGAGCTCAGACCGTGATTTACTATTAGAGGCTGATACTAACAAGTCAGTTTGCAAAAATCAACACCACAAAGCATTTTTAGACCAAAACAATCTACACCAAAATGCTTTTGACCTTTAAGTTCAATAGCAAACCTCATACTGCGTACACTGATTGACCAAAGGACTTTCATCGGGTCAACATACAAAACAATGCATAATGATAAAAGGATATTTTGTCAAATATAAATCTATGTGTGTTAATTGTGTAGGTGACTGTGGAACATCACGGAGCTCCTGACACTTGACAAAAGCTAAAATATCTAATTTGAAGAAATAAGTTTTTTCTGCAGGCTTTTAAGAGTTTTGTTACACATTTTCATCCCTTTTCATTCTCTCTCCACAGGCTTCAATTATGCATAATTTTGAGAACTTAAGTGTTTCTCAGTTGAAGAAT
Source organism: Ceryle rudis (assembly GCA_033439905.1). Lineage (NCBI taxonomy): Eukaryota > Metazoa > Chordata > Aves > Coraciiformes > Cerylidae > Ceryle > Ceryle rudis. Next base: position 14,206 of record JAAGNO010019781.1, read on the forward strand.
TTTTACATCAAATACATGCAAAGCTGTACCAGAAAAATTCTGAACCAGTAACAATGAAAAACTTGTTGCCTGTACTCCATATAATGACAAACTCATCTGGGTTTTAAACTGTAGTTACTTCTTGTAAGAATCTACACACATAGATGGTTTTCAAAAGGCTCTTTCAAGTTAAGCAGTGCTCTCTCCTGCTCTCACTACAAGAGTGTTTTTTGACAAAGAAGTCGGGAAAGGAAAGAGCATACAAAACCCAAGACCTGAAAACTAAGATACTTTTACAAATACAATATACTAAGTGGGATTTCTGATTTGGGTAAATGCTACAGTAGAACCATCATCTCTGAAGGTATTTCAGACACCTGAAATAATACAATTGTATCGTACTTGGTTCATCAGTATTTACTACAGTAAGTCTTTATTAAAGGAAAAAAAAAAAACAAACATGCAAGTGTAAGGAAAAACTCCTATTTAACAGATAATGAAGATGGAAAATTAATACTGCAAGGCAAATATCCAATTAGTCATGCGAAAGAGTCTTGCAACGTGTCAAAAAATCCTTACTAGGTTTTAAACTTCTTGAACTGTTGGCAATTCTAATGTTTATTTCAAAACACACCTTTTTATAAAAAAAAAAGAAAAAACCTCTAAATTAACATTAGTCTGCAATAATCACAGATGTTTTGAAACAAATAAGGATATCAACTGAAACACCAAAGGATTTTTTTTTCCTTGTGTAACTTGTTCTTAAAAGCAAATGGCAACAGACTCCAAAAGCAACCAATGCTTCTGATTAAACAGAATCAAAGGCTACAGAATCACTAGCAGAGTAAACATGTCTGGTAATGCTTTTAGTCGATTTGTGTTTCACATTTAATGAGTACAACAAGAACCACCAGCACCCACAAGTTCTCCAGAACTGATCAACAAAAATTCCTTGACACTACAGAAGTGTCATTCAGAAACAGGAAGACAAAACTTACTTGCAATTAGTATTCTAGACTGTATAAAAAAAAAAAAAGAAAGAATAATAAATAAATAAAAATCAAGTGTGGTTACCACTACAGAATCTACACTGGTTTTGAGAAAAATAACTGTCTTGGCCTAAACCTGGAGCTTTGTTTTTTTACATAAGAAATGCTCCAAGTTGCATACTTCTCCCCTTCAATTAATTTTTTTATTCCCATCCATGGTGAATCTTGCTGTATTCATCCATTCTGAGTAGAAACTCTCTTTTCATAGAGGCCTTGCCTTGCTTGCACATTCCCTCCCTCTGCCGATAGTTGTTTCACCGTCCCACTGTTCTTTTCCTGCTATTAGCAACAGTACATTTACTTTATGGACAGAATGCTACTCAGAATCTATGTTTATCACTGTCAGTAGCATATGACCTTACCGTGAACAGAAGCTTTGCATTGGTTTGGTTCAGAACAGCAATCGAATTCACGCTATCTGTCCTCCCTCTCCCAGTCACAGCCAGTAAAGCCATTTCCCAAACCGATGTGCCCACCAACTGCTAAAAACGGAAGGGGTGTGGAGCAGATAGAGGGAAAGGAGCCAGGGCAGGCACAGTCAGCACGTCAAAACACAAACAAGACCCAAAGAAGAACAAAAAAGGGAATGAGCAATGCAGTTCTAGTCCCTGTAAAAATACTTCTACTACTATCTGTAATTCACTTTTTTTTTTTTTCCTCTCTTGGAAACAGCTCTGAATGGTACAAAGCACCACAGTTACATCCTGCCCAATTCCCAGGCCAGTGCAGCAATTGCTTTATTACCATCATTCACAGGACTGTTGGTTTAAAAAGCCTCCTCTCTCCTACCAGTGGAAAGGAAAATCAGAAATGCACATCAGATATGCATATGCACTAGAATTATATGTATTTTAAAATCAAGCTAATGTCTTAAACATCACGATAGCCTCTGCACCTTTAGTACATCCACTCTTTTCTTCAGTCAAAAATAAAATATTAAAGCTGCGCAGCAACCACTTTTTACAGAAACTACTAATCAGATTAAAGACTTAAGACGACAGCCTTCCCTCAGAAGAACATCAGGGAATGGAAAATAATTGTTCTTGCACTCTAGGACCATGCATACATTAATGAAGTGTTTTGAAAGAAGACAAAATGCATAACTTGATATGCACATGTAGTAAGATATAAGGATAATTCCTATTCATAAATCAGTCACATACACTTTATCATCTGTAACCTGACAAGTGCTTCAAGTGATGAAAAATCATTATATTGTATGCCATTTAAATGAAAATCCACTAATAAAGTGGATTTCTCATTCATTATGTAATTCAAAACAGCATTCTTAGTATATACTCGTGCAACAAATGCATGCACCAAATATGTTCTCTTACAAAGCTGATTATATGCTTTTAGATAGCCCTCAAATACCTTATGTCTGGCATTGCAATATGTTTAGTACATCTTAAAAAGAACTATGTCTAATCTTCCTTGAAGGCACCGCAGTTTTAGGCAGATAATTTTGGCTTTATTCTAATGACACCGCTCAATTGGGAAGCAAGACAGCCCCTTACCTATGAAATAACTGAAGTAGCACAGCATGGACTGACAACAAGGTGACAAAGCACTGATGGGAGCCACTGAATTACAAACCCCAAAGAGAACACAATGCAATGTGTCACACTGCAGTCCTGTGAGCCACCTCCTCACCACCCTAATCTGGTTATCATCGGATAAGGGCAGAAATGCCTCAGCCACTCCAAGGAGCAAGAAATCCAGAGCGAGGAATTGTTTCTGACTGGTTTTCCTCTGGTTTGACTTGCAGGTCAAACACAGACCTACAGTCACACGAGTATGTGAAATGCCTTTTGGGCTGAGACAGCACATGCTATCCCACTGGCACGCATTCAGTACAGGAGAAGTAACAGTCCAGTTGCTTTCTGGGCCACAAACACAGTATGACATTCTTCCAGCAAAAGACTGTGGAGCTTGAGACAGTTAATGTTGGGGCAAAAAGAAAATCTGGCTCTTCCCTTTAATCTTCACTTGAGAAATCAGATTAAGATTGAACTGTTAAGCACCACGTTTTATTTACATTTCTCCTTGTGCTCTGAAAAACTGAAAAAAACCCTCCTAACTGGCTACAGTAAGCCAGTGTCTTTCATTCAAGATAAAATGTTGCAATTACCATCTTTCTACAGCATTTCCAAGCATACTCTGCATTTTTGTAACATCTCTAGGTTAAGTTAGCAACCCAAATAATTTTTTTTTTTTTTTTTAATTAGATCTGTTCTCTTAACTATCTTCAAGAGCATCAGCATAGTCTCACAAGTAAGTTAAATGCTCAGACTGGCCACAAGCAAGTGACATTTTGTCAGAAAAAAAAAAAAAAAAAAAAGACCGTTCTCAAAGGCTAAAGAATCACCAACCTTAAACCAGATTGTTTCTTCTGTGTTGTATACATTAGGAGGATATACAGGATTTTGGCAAAACAAAAGAAAAAAACATGGTAAAACATTCTTTAAATTAAGAAAAAAAAGATCAAAAAGTTTCCTTACTATTAAGTAACTAAGGTTTTGTTTTCCCTAGCAGTTTCATAACACAACGTCAGAAGCCTGAATTCCTTGTAAATGTGGTAAGCAGTAGTTTTAAGAGAGACCGACAGCTCCATAATCATCCTACACACTGTTAATTGAATCTGGCATTATTGCTCAAAGCTCCTACACAGAACATCAGCTGACTGCCTGAACACTACTTTGTTCTTAGTGCTTTTGTTAATGACGAATTTAATTATACAGACAAGAGCTCCACAGCCACCCTCACTTTATAAACCTTGACCATTGCAGAACCACAAAAATCCAATGGCTTAGCTGAGGCAATAGTCATTTCAACATGCTAGAACTTGCATCCTTAATCTGCAAGTTATCACAATCCATGTTTGCACCATAGAGAACTGTGCTGCTGCTTCACAAGAAGGAAACGAAGAAAAACATTCTTAGAAAAATCCCAACAACAAAGGCCTTACTACATGTTCAGTTCTGCAACATGACTTCTTTGCATCTTGCAAAGGACAAACAAAAATACAGGCATCAGAGAACCACCTACATTTTTCTGAATTATAAAGATACAGTCTAGCCCTAATTTCATTGCTCTGGTCACATGGATTATCTCCATCAGTTTCAAAAAAAACTGAGTGAAAATCATACATTTCAGGAAGCTTTAAGAAAGGGGTTTTCTCAGGAGTTTCACTACCCCATGTTTTAGCAAATTCAGAGTCAGGTGAACTTTTTATTTAAGTACATGATCTTTAGAAGGTCATCTTACTTAATGTTATTTAAAATTATATATAACCATTTGTAAAAGCACAGCCCTCCCACTACATTCCTAAACTTGATGTAAGTCAAACTAACACTTCTCAAGTTTCTCTGAAAATAATAACGCATATATAGAAAGTTACCTAGTTATTAAGCTCAGAGAGCCTGGCTGTCACACAAAACCAAGAGATGTGATACAAAATAAAACGTATGTCCAGTTTTTAATGAAAACACAACAATATAGTCTGCGTTGCTTTACTGACCTACTTTCCATTGGTTTGTGTAATAATAAGCTGTGCAGTGAAGGAAACGTAGTAACACTCCACGTTCTTATTAAAAATACATTCTTAGCCATAGAAGCAAGGCACTTTTACGGCTACACTGAATTGCTAGGAATTTCTTCACGAAACAACGCAGATGAGCACACGCTTGTTGACGGAGCGGTGTAGTAAATTAAGTCGTTATCTTGGAACACTTAAGTCGAGAGGAGTAAACAGAACGCCAACATAAGAAGGCCGAGGGGAAACTGCCGGCGCGGTAAATAATGAAGCTCAGGGACCATCCCAGGAACCCACACACCGTTAGAATTTACAAAGGGGTCAGAGCTGCTCCCCTGGGTGCCCAGGGTCCCCTCCAACTGCACGTACGCCTAACTACATCAGGACGAGATATTAACCCGCCACACAGGAGACAACGCGCTTTAATACAGTCGAATCTTTGGGAGGAGGAAGAAGAAGGAGCGGAGCGAGCCCGGGAGCCCGTCCTCCCCCTCAGCGGAGGGTACGGCCCGGCCCCGGCGGGCCCCTCCGGGCCACGCGGTACCTCTCCCCGAGCAGCCTCGCGGCTCCATCGGGTTACAAACCACCCACCCAGCCCCCGCGGCTCCCCCGTCGCCGGCCGGTGCCGGAGGCGCGCACTCACCGTCCCCCACAGCCATCATGCCGCGGCGGTGCCGCGGGAGGGCAGCGCGGCGGGGGCGGGTGGGCGTGGCCAGATACCCTCGTGGGCGTGGCCAGACGCCGAGGGGCGGAGTCCCGCACAACACCCCCCGGTGGGCGGGGTTTAATTCGGCGGGGGGGAGCGGGGCCAATGGGGAAGCGTCGCGGGGCCATCCGGGGGCGGGGCGCGGC
>JAAGNO010019782.1:12292-27422 GCA_033439905.1 Ceryle rudis
AAGCTTCAAGAAGCCAGAGATGGTTCCATAGTCCAGTCTGATCTCTGCTGTAGTGTGGGCTATTAGGCCCCCTGGTCATTCACTGAGATGAATGGGTTTAGGTAGGCTGCAAAAGTTTGTGCATTTGGCTGTATCATATAATTATAGATTTAGTGGCATAAGTGCCAGCAGGCATAAAAGATTTGTGTCAATTTCCAAGAAATAGCCATCATTAGAAAAATATCAATTTTATCTTGATTTCAGTATGTACTGATTGATATCCCTCAGTGCTGGGTATCACTTTTAACCAGCCTGTAATGGGAAATAGCCATCTTTCTCGACTATACCTCAGCAGGCTTAGACACAAGGAGGTTGGTTTTCCTTTGTGGCCACTTGCAAACTGTTGCTTAAATAGCCTGTGTTAGACTGGAGGCACCACATCCCTGGGGTGTCCGGGCTGTTGGGGTGGTTCAGGCACCTGCATTTCCTCCACCATCCCACAGACTGGAGGTCTGAAGTGCGACTGAGAGAATTTCAGTGAAGCATTGAGTGGAAAACTACCAAAAACCTACCCACAGGAAACATTAGGCACAGGATTTAGGGGAAATCGTGGCCAGAAGGGCGAGTTATTTTAGTGAAAGGTGAGGTCCCAGACCGACACCAAGTGATGTAGCTTAGTGGCACTAGTCTGCCGTAGCAAAGTAGTTGGCTTATATTTCTTTTTGGCAAGAAAATGGTATTTTAGCTGCTTTTTGCGTGTGTGTAGGAACCTTATTTTGAGGTTTGCAGTTTTAAAATTTCCTGTGATGCTTTGGCACTTTGGTCTCAGACAGCTGCTGGGGTGAGGGCATCACTCTGCTTGAAAGCAAAGGGCAGGGAAGGAAAAGGCTGTGCTCCCCCGTGCACTCCCGTGCAAGCCATGAGCTTGTCCCTGCATGGGAGAAAGAGTTTTGTCCAAACTTCAATTCTGTTCTTGTGATTTTAAACTTTTCTGAAATTTTCCTTTCCATAAAACAAAAATCTCCATGGATTCTTGGTATATTTGAGCTTGTTTGGTCTTACTGTAATTGAAACAAACAGCAGATACACACTCCTAACCTCATTTGTAGCATACCATGTAATGAATGCTGCACCTATTTGTTATTGTTTATTATTTATCATTAAATTTTCCTTTATTATGCATTATTTATAAACTACTTCAAAGTAGGGTCCAAGTCCTGGCACAGCAGCAGTATTTGCATCGACTCTGACACCCGTCCTGTGGGACTTACATATCCAGACAACTCTTCAACAGGATTATTTCCTCTTCAGATAAGCAAATAACATACCCAGTGTCGCTGACTCTTAATTTGCTGAGTTTTAAAACCAGGGCATTTTTTTGTAGACACGGTTGTATATACCCTTAGTTTTTTCTATTCTCCTCAAGCATCTGTTTTCTCATTTTAAAACCCAGTTTGTAAGTGCTGCGTGACAGGTTTGCTGCTGGGAAGGTTCAAGCATTAAAACACAACCCAGCCCCACCATCCAGTGACAAATCTTACTGGTTCTCATCTGTTCACCCCACCAGTTTTCCACTGAGATCTCCGTTTGGTATGATTTAGGCTCGAAGAAAGCACTGGCTGGAGTTCACCAGTGATGATCTTGCATTTGCAGAACCCGGTCTGGTGTGCTGGGCTTGAAGTTTGTGGTTTCTGGGGGCTCAGAGACAGTTGCCTTTGCATCTTCCCCTTGACAGATCCTTTGTATTCTAGGTCCTTCTTGGAAGGGAGACCTTCAGGATCCCCAGTACCACTGATGCTCAGAGGTGCAAGGGCTGTCCCACACGGCTACATTCTCTCATGCTGGGGAGTTGTTTAGTGCTGTTAACCCTGTGCAGCATCGTGACACATCCCTATCCCCGAGTGGAATTTTCCTTTGTACTCATTCAAAGCAGAATTCTTCATTTTATAAATTAAAATGTCTGCCTACATAAGCAGAAGCTGTGAAAAAGTTGTGCCTTCCTCAAGGCCCCCCCAAGGTTTAGCAGAGTCTAGGGGCAAATTAGAAAAGTAATTATTTTAATTCATTGGAGAGATTGTCATCACGTGGCTGCATTTGTGAGCCCGGGAGTTCACACATTTACACAGTGAGCAGAAGCCCCTTGTAAGTGCAGGACCGCTGAAAAAGCTGTCAAAATAAGTGTTTGCTGTTGGTTCAGTAAATGCTGGTTTGGGGCAGGAAATTGTGGTGTTTTAAAGCACTGGTAACAGTGGTCATGCTGGCAGGTGGTACTGTTGTCCTTCTAACAGTGCCTGGCAGGGCAGCAGCTCTCAGCATGGATGGCTGTGGTCTTCTAAATGCCAGTATCACACCTTCACTGACCATGGAGAAACTTCTGCAGAGCCTCTGAGGCACCGAACATAGCATAGGTAAGGTGGTGAGGCCAGCTGAGGAGTTCAGCCACCTGGAGAGGTCCTTCTCCCCCGAGCATCACCCTGTGGCTGATGTTCTACACAGCAATAAATACTCAGTAATAAATGTAGTCCCCCCTCAGGACACCTACATATAATCCAACCATGTCTCCTAGTCCTTTGCCATGCTTTCACCCCCACCTTAAATCTCTTTTATGCCACATCTTTTGCTCCCTGAATAATGCCCATTAGTTGCCTCCTTTGGTCTCTCTCCCACCCCTGTTTCAGCACTGGCCTTGGGCCCTGTCCTTTCTGTGTCTGTCACTTGGAATGCAATAAGAGAAAAGTAGAGTTTGAAGAGCAATTAGATTTTAGTTTAAACTAAAACTAAAACAATTAAATTAGAGGTTTAACCCCTACAAGAACACTTAAACTCACCACCTGCCTTGCCAATGTGATGAGTCCAGCTGCCCAGAGGCCCGTAGGAAGGTGATTGCTCATCCAATGCTTTCTAGAAAGTTGTTTGCACTTAGAAGCAAAAAAAAAAATCTTTTGTTTTACGTGAATGACTAATTACTGTCAGACCTTCTGAGCATGTGGCTATGTCTGCTTGAACCACAGCTTTAGAGCAAATTACTGGGATTACAGGTTAAGAAAAATATCCTGATGCTGCCTGACCCACATGCGCTTCACTGCTCCCTGGTGCTGCTCAGGACTGCAGTGGGCTGAAGCTTTTTCTGTCCCTGCCATCAGCCTCCCACACAGCGCACACATCCAGCCCGCAGCCGGGCTGCCATCTGGGGTTCATGGCACTGGGAGGGATGAATGGTAACTGAAGAAGCTGCACGTGGGAGGTGAGCGAGCCCCCAACCAGCTCAGCTCGGGGGAGGCTGGTCGGGAAGATGGGCACTCTGAGAGCCTCTCAGAGAACTCCTGGGAACCACACCCACAGTGTGTTTGGGGGGTTTAAAATCAAATCCCCTTTCTGTAAGCCCAGAGAGGCATTTTTTGGCCTGTATCTCCCAGGATATGAAAGCTCCTCTCCGCCAATATCTCCTCTTCTGCTCCCAGGACACGCTCTCTTTATAGCACCCTTACACCATGTCATTCTCATGGCCCCAGGTGTGATGGGGCCCTGGTGGGAACAGGCTCTATTTGCCCGTTAGTTAGGACTGTCCTGAAACCCCTTATTGAATCATGAGGTATGGATGCAAGTGGTTCATTAGAGACCAATCATGAGCAGTAATTAAGTAGCCAGGAATAACAAGGGTGTGCTGGGTCACATTCTCCCTCAGTTGCTGCTGGAACAGCTTCTGGCTCCAGAGCCCTTTCTTGCACAGGGGGGGAAAAAAAAATTATATGTATATATAAATCTATGCATAGGTGTAGCTGAAATGCCCTCCCTGATGTTGCTCCACTTGCACCTATGTTGGTAGTGGACACAAGGAGCCACCAGGGAGGCCGAGGTGAGACAAGAGCCCCTGCCAGGCAGTACCCCTCTCCTGGCAGGGCTGCAGACCAAGAACACTGTTGAGCTGTTTTGGCTGCTGACAAAGCTGCTGCTGTGGTGAGGTCTGGGCAGGAGTTTTGGAGCAGCCTGGTCCTGCTCTTGTGCAGGAGGGCATGGAGCTGTTGCTCAGGTGGGCAGGGGAAAAACAAATCCTTACAACTGGGGAAGCCCCAGATGAACTTTGTTGTTGCCTCCTCTGAACACAGGACAGAAGACGTGTGCCCTTCCATCAGCTTTGAGTAGACAAGATCTACAGGTATTTTATGAGGGTGGGTTTCAGCCACATATCACTGGTGGGGGTAAAGAGCTGGCTCTGGCACGGCATATGCAGTTTGAGGGGTTCTAGTACACAGTGCTCTGCTCGTAAGTCCTTGTGCTGCATTATTAATGCTCGTTGTCAGGGCTGTGTGTTCATTTTCCCAAATGCCAGTTAGCCCCATGGGCTCTTCAAGGTGTGCAAAGAAATTAAATAGTCCTGTTCCTCCCTGCTGAGAGCTTGTTAGCTCTGCAGAACCAGTGTGTTCGTGGTGGGGATGATGTACGAACAGGTAAAATATTCTACTCAAGTAAATACTCCACCAGTAATGAGAAGTAGCTGAGAGATATTTATTTTCTTCTTCTTCTTCCTTCTTTATGAGATTTATTTATGTCCTCACAATTTTTTCCCCACCACAAAAACCTAACTAGATATAACAGTATTTTTCCTCCTCGCTTTTTCACCCAGTTTTAGTGTCTGCTGGTGGGGTGTCCTTCACCCTGCTGCAGCATCCCTTGCTGCACAGGCTAGGTTGCTCCACCAGCTCACCCATCCCCAACATCCACATCATCTCTTTAACTTTTCTTTCTGCAAATTGGCTGTGCCACAGCTGTCCTGCACCCATGAAAGCTGTGACTCCTGGGTCAGGAAGCAGGGTGTCCCCAGCACCGCGGGTGCCACCCCATATGCCCTGCCATGGCCAGGGTGCTCAGCTGACCTTTTCTCCATGCACCACAGGGCTTCTGTCTATCGCTGTTGTGTAGATATCCAATTGCAGCTTGTTCCCATGGATACAGTAGATTATAGAAAGCAAGGAGCTGCCTCTTTGCTTTATCTTCATGTAAGGTTTTATATACCTTAGGTTCTGGATTAAGGTGATCGCAGCAGGCAGTGGTTATAATGGGTAGGTGATGGCTACAGCAGTTACCCCACATATCTTTAATTGCAAACAACCCCCCAGATGCACCCCTTGAAAGGAAATGGCTCTGGATGGAATGGGACTGCCCATCACCTGGCCGTTCTCCAGGCTGAAAAATGTGTGATTAGCAAAGTATGTGCCCGGGTCACATTGATTTCAGTGACAGGCTCTACTGTGCTGAGTATTGTGCCCCTGTGTCCCTACAGGTGATGCATGGAAGGGCCTTTATCCAGCTGGTCACACTGGCTTGTGTCACGAATGTTTCCAGTGGAAAAAAAAGAGATGGATGAAGAGGAGATGACACTGTCAGCGTTCTGTCCTGTAGCCTGGTGCTACAGGATTTTCACACCACTTCATCTTTGAACCTATGACAAATTCAGTCTTCTAGTAAATGCTGTAGGGGAAGGATTCTGGGCCTTTTTTTTGTTTTGTTTTTAGTATAATTTGCAACACAGGAAAGCAATATTTGAACCAAAAGGTCAGCCCAACTCTGTTGCATTGCCAGACTCCTATTCCAAGGGCTGTATTTGAGGAATACATTGGCTTTAGCTAAATGTTTTCAAGCCCTGAGCAGTTTGCACTGCGGTGTTCTGTAGGCTCTGTCCAGCACTTTTAATCAAACCATCTCAGAAATAACCAGGCCTCACCCTTCTCTCCATTTCCACTGAAAGGAGAAGTCTTCACACACAAATTGAGATTAATACACCTTGAAAATATGCAGCACCAGCATTCAAGGTTATTCCCCAGGAAGCCATCATTTTTGTCATCGTCTCCAGATAAATCTTCTGGCTGTGATGAGATACAGCTGCTTTTAATCTTTAATGTCAGGGCAGTGTGAATTCATTTTTCTGAGAGGCAAACCATGTGAGATTGGGGTGCGGAGAAGGTGTTTGATGACTTGGGCCATTTCAGGTTTGCAGCTCCTTAAGTTGAGGCTGATGTGGCTCAGGCTGCTCAAAGGGCTGCGTGAGCCAGAGCCTTTGGCCTCTGTTTAAACTGCTCATTTGGGAACAAAGTCCCTGTTACCCCAATTAGTCCCAGCTACTATCAAGCACCTTCAAATTGACCTGTAGACAGATCCCCAGACCTGAGATTCATCTCTCTGTTGCTAATCAACAAAGTGCATAGGCACACACTGAAACCCCTGGGACTCCTGCAGGACCCATATTGGAGCCAAAATGAAGGCCAAGCAAAGTTCTGCTGAGCAAGTGCTGTTTGTGCGGCCACGTCTAAACGCACCTGGCAGTGGTCGTCTGTGATAGAGGAGCTGGAAGGTGTAAAAGAGCAGATAGTAGAGACACAACCATAAATTTCTTACTTCCCCATAGTGATAACATCTATAATGAGGTGCATGGTCATGAAATGTCACTGTGAGGTTCTCTCATCTGCCTGGCATCTTGACACACGCCAGCTTCCTGCTGCCACTTCAGGGGGAAAATCTGCCGAGAAAGCTGAAAGGTGTTATTTAATTAATAACAGCTAATTTGAATAAGTACTGAAATGTCACTCAGCTGCTCTGGAGGTGAGCTCGGTGATTTCAGCTCCATGGGGAAATGGGAGGTTTCGAAAGCTGGGGGACTCTCTCGGTGTCACGCAGACGAGCAAGGAGCAGCAGCGTCCTCAGTCTCAGCGTGCCATCGTGTCGGCACAGGTCAGATCCTGCTCACTTCTTCATATTCAATAAGTAAAGCTCTGGTGTTTAGATTTAGCGTAACTGAGTGTTGCGTGGGCCTTAATGCTGGTTTAATCTGTCTCCAGCTGGGCTCAGCAGAGGCTGCTGAAGTGAGGGGCTAAGCGAGGCATCCTTGCTGAGGCCGCGTAGTGCCCACCCAACATCTTCCATTGAAATAATATGGCTTTTAAAGCTGTCTTGCTTCAGTGCTACACGAGTTCAAATATCTGAGTGAAAACCCTTATTTACTCTTGAAAAGAAAATTGTGGTTTATTTTAGCAGGAATTACAAGGTCTGTTTCTTGAGAGAGCATCCCCAGTTCCTGCTGGGCTTAAACTTCAGAATGACCCATGTTTGTTCAGGACAATAGGATTATATATTATTTAGCATTATTATTCATAATTTAGATAAACAGAGAAGGTCTCTCTAGCAGTGCAGAACAAGTACATATAAAATTCCCATCAAATTATTTATTTCCATATAAATTATGTACTGTCAAAACTGCTCTACTGATCTGAAGGTTAAAGGCTTCATCATGGAAATGTAGCAACTCCCTGTCATTTCAATCAGAATGTAATTATTTACGGAAAAAACAACATCCTGGCAGTTGTGGATTTCCTATTGATCTGCTTCAGCAGCTCTGTCTGACTTAGAACAGCTGAAATAAATGAAATAAAAATATAAACGTACGCTTGTTTCATCTTCCCATAAAAAGTAGGACATATCCCCAACTGAGCTGTATTTTATTCATGTAAATACATTTTTACAATTAAAAATGCAATAAAAACTACATTAATGTCAACAGAGCTGAGCCTGGTGAAACTGGGTTAGAGCCAATGTTCAGTCCTCCTCAGGGCATGGCCACGCTGCTGGACAGGCAGGTCCCTCGTCCTCTGCAATGGACCCAGGGCCCAAGCCACCAGTTTGGGAGCAGGAAAGCTGAGCAAAGCAAGAGAGGAGGGAAAGTGCTTAAAGCTCTCCAGATTGAGCTCCATATAGGAATAATTACGGCTGCTATTTTAAGGAGTTGTTTAATGATGTTAAACCGATGACAGCCTGAGATTATAACACTGCCACCTCCACACTCCTGGGGGCTTTTTCTTTTCTCTACACACCCCCCCACCCCCATCAGCTCTGGTATATTTGCATTTTTCCAAGCCTATGTTACCAATTATTGTTCTCTAAAAGCTCTTGAGCAAGCTGGGAATCGTTTTGTGCAAGGGGAGAATACGAGGCATTGAAGTACCACAGCCCCTCTCACAGTGTGTACCTAGAGGGGGTGTGAGTGTGTTCAGAAGCAACATCCTCATCTTCATTTCGTCCAGTAAAATATTTTTGGGTAACTCAGAAGATGCTTCTGATGGGGCTGCCTTGCAGGTACCACCCCATGCAGTGACCCATAGTATGAGTGGGGCTGCAGCCTGTGGGAAAACACACCTCTGCGGTAAACCATGGGTTGCCTGGCTCCGTTTCCCTATTTATAGAACAGAAACTGTGCTATTGATTGGCATGTTGGCACTTTGGGAAGTTTGGATGGAACGTGTTGCCTTTAGTATGCATACAGATAATAATGCTTTTTGCTTTTTGCTTTTTTTTCTGGAGGTTTAATGTTTAGTTTGCACTGCATGGTAATTAGCACTGAGCTCCTCTTGGCAGGATGCTCCCTCCCCAGTGTGGGGCTGTGTCTTACCTCTGCAACAGAAATGGGAGCTGCTTATAGAAACTACTGGAAGGTGGATGTCAGGGTGGTCCTAGGGACCTGAATCACCAGAAAAATGAGGAGCTGGAAACAGAGACAAAAAGAAAAACTGAGCTAGAAGGAATTGAGCTTTCTACCATATTTTCCTATTTGTCTGGTGTTTTATTTGTAATAAGAGAAAAAAAAAAATTGAAAAAAAGGAAAAGGTTAGGTCCAGCTGGCCTTTGTTTGAGAAGGAAGATGGGAAAGTGATGCTCTGAAGCTCCCTAATTAGGGTGTGCAAGGAGCGTCTCACAGTGCCAATCCCAGCCTGAGCTGCACCAAGGCTGAGCTCTGGCCAGCACCTCCTCTGCAAACATCTGTGGGTCATGAATGGGCGGTGAGAAAACTCTATTTCCTCTCTTTGACCAAGTCTGTGCTTGTTCTGGGGAATGACATTGAGGGTGGGGTTTTTTGTTTGGTTAGGGTTGGTTTTTTTTGTACTAGGGTTTGGTTTGTTTGGTTATTTCTCTTTATTTTTGTTGTGGATAGAGTTGTCCTTTCCATGCACAGCACCCTTCTCCAGCTGGCAAGGTATGGCCGTCCTTCCTGCTCCGTGCTGGAGCTGCACATGAAGCAAGAGGTTGGGAAGATTAAAATAGAAAATAGATCTGTCAACCTGTCCCATTTGCTTAAGGGTTTTCAGGTTTGTTTGGTTGGATTTTTTAAGATGTCAGGAAAGATGCTTGAAAATAAATTAGGTTCCATTTAGCTCAGAGTAGCAATTAAAACTTGGAATGGTCAGGGATTTTTTAGGCAAATCAATTAAAAGATTGGCACATAAATGATGGTACCTTTGTCCTTCCCTGTCCTAGTCAGGCTGGGAGACCTTTAGACCAGGAGGTTCAAAGGTGAGCCCATTAATTCAACATTTGGTCCCACTGACCAGCCCTATAACTGTCCTTTCTGACCTTCTGGCTGCTCTTTAACCTGTGATATTGTGGGCTTCTCCCTGAGGAGGTTTTCTTCATCACCAGCTCTTCAGGTCTATTTCATTTAAAGCAATTTAATTCTGCATCTCCAAATTCATCCCCAAGAGTTTGAAGAAGCAGAAACATCTCTCCATCTGCCAATAGCTCTTGTACATATTGAAGGTGTCTGCACATCCAACCCCAGGAGCGATGACTTTCTGTCAGTGGGGTAACCCATGGGGAGGGTGGAAGGGTAAGAAGCCCTTACAAAGTATGGCCCCTATTTCATACTTCCTCTGTGATGGAGTTAACAATTTTCACAACTTACAGTGTAACTGAGACAAAACACCAGCTGTTTAAAACATCAGAGAGAAGCTGGGGAGACCATGAGTCAGAGCAGAGAAGACATTGGACATGAGAGGATCCTTCAGTCCAGCGGACAAAGCCACTGCCAGGCCAGAGGAAGATGGAATGGGACAAAATGGGTGTTGAGGGACATGGACTAGGGGTGAACTTCGTAGAATAGGGTTAATGGTTGGACTCGATGATCCCAAGGGTCTTTTCCAACCTGAATGATTCTATGACTCTTTGAAAATCCAACCAAAAGTTACAACTGTTAAAGAGAAGCACCATGTCTTGTCTTCAGCCCTGCTTTGGTGCTGACATTCAGGCTCTCGGACCACTCACCATGTCCTGAGTGCACAGTAGGGCTCAGCAGCAGGCTTGGGAAGATGGGTGGCTTCTGCAGCATCCCAGCTGCAGCGCTCATCGCATCAAATATTCATGATCCAAATGGATGCAGAGAGCTCCTGCAACCCTCCTCGCTGCCAGGTCACACTCCTGACAGCCTATATCAGATCTGTGCTGGCTGCGAGTCCCTGTCGGGAGGAACTTGAGGGACCTTCACTAACAAAGCCAAGGGAAGCCCCATGGATTGAAATATTTAAGAGTAGCTGAGACAGTTCCCTAGTAACTACCCCAAGGAGACCAGTCTCGCACTGGCAGCTCTGTATCTGCTCACAGCCATGGCTGCAGGACAACAGCCTCCTAAAAGCACCTCAGCAGCTCCAGACAGTGATGGGCCACACTCGCTGAACCGTTTGCATTGCGAGTGTCAAGCAGGGCTGCATGACAGCAGCCGGCACCACCGAACTACCACAGGGTCCTCCCTCCCCTAACACCCCAAAGGTTTGTTTGCTCCAGATGGCTTCTGTGCAAGGATCTACAGGGAAAGCTGTGATGGAACCAGCTTCTTCTTCCATTTTGCTGCCTGCCCCTGCCCAGTGCATCTCACGGCCCATGGGCTCACCAGCACCTGGGCTCCATGGATAAAACAGTCTTAGGATGATCCCAGTGCTCCCTGTCCTGGGTTATGCTACTTTTCAGTGCTGAAAATTCATGACATTTGTTTTTTCCTTGAAAACTGCACCGGGGTGCCCGGATGCCAAGTGCTATTGTCACTGCTGGGAGAAGAAGGGACAGGCACATCACCAGGCAGGGTCCCTTCTGCCTGGCACAGCTGAGAATAGCACTTGGCCCAGGCAAGGATTGATTATTAAGTAAGAGCCACAAGAAATGGCTCCTTCATGAAAGATACAACAGGTTGTAAAGCTCATCATTCATTCCAGAGACAGAAAAGCTGAATCTATTATTTCTTCTATTATTTATTTATTTATTTATTACAAATATTGCAGAATGAGCAGGTGGAGCGGGTTCCACCCTAAACTGCATGTCATTGGGATGCTGAAATGCTGCCTTACAGAGAGACTTTTTAATCTTCCTCAAGCCCCCCTTAGGAGAAAACGGCTCTTTAGGGGACTGGGCTGGGGGGGGCCCTGCTCCCTGCAGCACCCGCAGCCCCTGCCGCTGGTTTCGCAGCACCCTCTCCTGCTCCTACGGCGAAACAGCAGCCAGGAAGGCTGGGAGCATATCCTAGAAAAGGCTTTTTCCATCTCCAGTGATCCTGTAAAGGCTCTTCAATGACTCTGAGTCCCCAGTTTAATTTCTGGGAACACGGGCTACCGAAAAAGCAGCTGAAACTCCTTCTGGAGAGGCAACAGTGGTGCAGACCTCGAGATATTTTGCTTCTGCAGAAAATACTTCTTTTTTTTTTTTTTTCAAATAGTAAAAGCAGAGCTCAAAGTCCTCACTGGGGTGTTAACTCCCAGGCACTATTGGGATTTTGCCATAGCAAAAATATATTATTTTTTTCTTTAAAAAGCTCCCAAAAGTGGGGCAGGCTTAGCTCTGGGACCAAGCAGTAACCAAAGAGGAGGTGACACCATCACCATCCTTGCAGTGCATCCACTTTGGTCCCACACTGTCACAGTCACGGTGCAATCTCTCGCGGATGTTCTTGCTCTGATCAAAACCAGCCACGTTGCTAAATCAGCAGAAAAGCCAGGGCCGCTGGAGGGATGTGAAAAATTGTGTTAGGGAAACTAATACTTTCACTGGCAGTGAAACAACAACCTGAGCCTGGTTTCTGATGGACTTCTGGTGGATTCTCTGATGTCTGGTGGAGATCCCTTCCGGCAGCAATCCTTCTCCCCAGGACAGACATTAGTATCCTCATCTTTTATCCAGCTATTTGCAATGATTTTGTAGCACTTTGGTGTTGTTCCAATTTATATCCTACATCAAACTGAAACAGCTCAAAGTTCAAAAGGTGGAGAGGGAGACCGGCAGGTCAATGAACAGTCGTGCAAAGTTTACAGATAGATAAACAGGCACAGAGCCAGCATTGTGGACTGACCACACAAACCACTTTGTCTTAGGAAGGAAGGGGTTAAAAAAAAAAAAAAAAAAGCTGACAGTTTTACAAATACTGAGCAAACAGGGAAAATGCTGTGAATGGCAATGCAGTATGAATGAAGGACCTCTAAAGTACCACTTAAGTAGCACCATATTGAGGGCAACAGCACCTTTGAGCAGACAAAGCCAACAAGAGTGTGGGCTTGGAAAAGGAAGCAGAAAGCACAGAAGCAAAGGAACCACTTAAACCAGCATGGAGCAGCAGAAGAGAATGGGGACAGCACCCAGACCTGCGCTGCTGGTGGTAGAAAAGAGAAGCCGTGAGCTTTCTGGAAAACAGCAGCAAGAACGTAGCAGCAAACAGCCAGGTGAAAGCTTTCCTGCAAGCCTGAGAACCCCCTGCGTGGGTCCCACCCCTCCTGCCCCACACACTTTGGAGGGCATCTTGCAGCTGAATAATTGATTTTGTTCTGTCTTCTCCACTCATCTGTGGCTCTGAGTAGTGGGTCTGGCAGGAAACCCTGGGTGACATGCTGACTGCAGGTGTCAAGCTCCAGTTGCCAGATGCTGCCACATGAAGACTTCAGCGTACTCAGACTTTCTGCTCCTTAGAAATGCTGCTTTTATGACACTCAAGAAAAAGGTATCACACTCCTGCCTTAGCTTAGACATTGAGGATACTCAGTGTTTACACTGTTGGATATGAGAAAGCAGAATGGGAGCAGATGCCAGAAAGGAAAGTCAGTCTGTCATGGGGAATATCCTGCCCTTCTCTGGGTGCATAGCTCCAGGACAGGAGCTTTATAATAATGGAGCAGTTTTTATTCTGGCAAAAGAGACGTGTCAATAAACACCTCTTTGGTGCGATTTCTGGCAGCTGAACTTTGATTTGCGTGGCCTCTGCAACTACCTCGGGGATACAGCTACACATAACACATGGATTTTTGCTGATAAGAATTGAATGCCTTGATGTGGACAGAATTGACCCCTTAGTAAATACTGCCCTAATAGAAGCTGCCTTGCATCAGCCAGGCTGCAACACTGGACAGCTTAAGGTGGGTTGCTCCTGTTTAAATGGGGACAGCCTGGGACAGGGTGGTGAAAGGAATCAACCTGACCATTTTACCTGACAAAGGCTAGAGGAGGAGAAATGGGAGAGAAAATATCCATCACGTACAAAGGCAGATGAGTGCATCCTCCTGCATCCCACTGCAGCTCATTGGGGACCACAGCGTGGCTTGAGGACAGAGCTCAAAAAATTCTGTACGAACTAAGAATGTGCCAAAATCAAAAACCCCGTTGAGTTTTCCTGTAACTATTTTGAAAACAAATGAAGATGGTTTTTATCATTAAAAGAGCCTGTCTCGGGAAGCTGAAGACCTCCTCGATGTCTGCTTGCGTTATTAAATCATTAAATGCACCTTGTCAGTCAGAAGTATCAGGATAAATCAATCCCCGGGAAAGAGAAGCATCAGCTGAGGGCCTCATTTGCAACTCCTCTTCAGAGCAGTTTCAGGGTCTGCAGGCCATGGCTGCAGGAGGGCACCTTGGTACCCTTAATATTAATAACCCCCAGGCAGTCCTTAGCAGCACACAGACCTCAGGCTATGGGGAAAGCTCCTGCTTTCTGTACAGAAACCACTCCATGGAGGAGCCCAAGGCTGGCATTGGGAGAAATGTAGCACTCTCTCTTTGTCATGGTGCTAAAGGAAAAAAACCAAGCATCAAGTCTCAGCAATAAGATACATTAGCATGACAGATGGCTTGCAGAAAAAGAAAAACTATCTCGGGTTTTGAGATTTGTGCTGACTGAGCCACAGAAAGGAACTATTCCAATTAGCATTTGTACAGAGTAATTGAGGAGCTTTGAGAGTATCAACCCAATTTGCCGCCATTGTTGAGCAGTCATTGTTCTTGATTATTTTTCTCAATTATCCCTTCAGTCACAAGTTTGGGGACAGAGAATATGCCACTTTGGGTTTTGCCTTCCTGTGCCTGTATCCGCTCTCCCTGCTTCCTTCCTGGGAGGGCACACGAAGCCACGTCAAGCAGCTTTCTGGGCCGCAGCTCCCATCCCATCGGCAAAGGTAACGCAGCTCTCCTGGGTAACCGAGGTTGTTCCTGCCTGGGTAAGCAAGTCCCTCATGAAGCAAACATTGTGATTCATCAATACGGCTAAAGGCAAATGAGTTTTTAGCCATACGGCAATGTGCAGCTGTCATTTTGCATTGCTGTAATGCAGAACCAGCCCAGGCTTTCTCTAGAAGGAAATTCCTGTCACCAAGAAATGTACCTGGGGGAAATGCCCCTCAGCACATGTGCTGGAATCCATGGCCCTGGCACCTATCATTTATCTGTCTCCTTCTGTTTGCAAATTAGCCCTGAAATGCAAGTGCTTTTTCTGCTTACCATGTTTAGGCCAGGCTGGATGGGGCTTTGAGCAATCTGGTCTAGTGGGAGGTGTCCCTGCTCATGGCAGGGGGTTGGAACTGGTGATCTTTAAGGTCCTTTCCAACCCAAACCATTCCGTGACTCTACATTTATGTGTTGAGGCTCCAGCACAGAGCGTGAGGGAGCCAGAAACCAGCCCCTAACTGCAAAAACCCTTCTCACCAACCCCTACCAACCAGAACAAAACCGAGAAAATATTCTTCCATGGAAGTTATATTCTTTCAGGAACAGAAGGTGGCAGACAAGTTTGCTTTGAGTGCTTGCAGAAGCAGCTGTGCTATTACTCAAAAGTTTGAAAATGCATTGAATTATTGCATTTCTCAGCGTGGAGGGCAGCAGCAGTGCCCACACCCCGAGCCCAGGGCAGCAGCCCCGCCACGAATGATGAGCTTTCGGGTTTACGGGTGCTCAGCACAGAGGTCTGTATGGCAATGCTGGAAAGACAGCACCTGTCCTAGGGATATGTTAACCTTGGAAACAGACCCGTGTTTGTTAAAGCCTGTGAATTTTTATTTTACAAAAAAAAAAAAAAAATTCCAAAAAAAAATTT
>JAAGNO010019783.1:5981-17916 GCA_033439905.1 Ceryle rudis
CTGCCCTGGGTGACCCTGCTCTGGCAGGGGGGTTGGACTCGCTGATCCCCAGAGGTCCCTTCCAGCCCCACCATTCTAAGTCTGCAACACTTCCTACTTGTCTGAATCAACACTGTTTGATAAGACTAAAAGCCAGCCCAGGGAAAAAAATAAATAAATAAAAAAAAATGGAGGAATGAGCAGCGACCACAACGCCTGGAATGGTCACAGTTCCAGAGCCGTGTCTTGCAGCTCCTCTTGGCGTGCCCAGACCTTGCTGAAACATTGAAGGCAACATTTACGTGCAGAACTCCTCCAGCTCTCACCTAGATGAACCTGCTGTCAGCCTGGTATTATTCTTTGCCATTTATGATGCCTCCTTCTTATTTTAACTGTGAGCATTAGTGGCCGGGAGCTGTTTCTGTTGCAAACAGACTTAGAATTCAGATGAGGTACTGTGGGGCTTGTGAGACAGCTTAAGTGCTGTGTGTTGTAATATACTGAGATAATAACTGACTAATATGAAAATATGAGACTTTTGAGTTGGTGTGCTAGCTCTTAATTCAGGATTATTATATACCATAAGTCAGAAAGGCCTGTCAGACTGTGCATATTAGAGCAATCTTTTTAAGCAGGTTGGGAGAGGGGGATATTATGTAAGTGGTTGTATAAATTGAGATTATTTTTCTTCTTTCTAACTTCAGAATACAAATGAGGACAGGGGGATCATTAACTACTCTGAAACATCTTCTCTGCTTTTTCAAAAAAAAAAATGTTTGTGTGCAGGCTAGTATTAAAAAAAAAGAACAAAAGATAAACCCAGACCCCTCCAGGCATCTAGCAGCCCCCGCTCTCTAGCTGCAAGCTCTCCGAATGAGCAAACTGTTTGACCTAGTGATCACAGTACGGCCCCGGCACGGTGAAGGTGCCCAGTACAAATCCTGGGATCTGAGTCTGCAGTTTATTTTCAGCCATCCTTCCGACGGGAGGTTCAACAGCTGTCCCTGCCATCTCCTTTATTGGGCTGCAGCAAGCTGAGCTGCGCGGGGAGGAAAGGTGCTGCTCCCAGGAGGACGTGGTCACTCTGCCCTAGCAGGAAAACCGCAGTTTATAAGGATCTTGAGGGAATGATTTGGTGGGGATTTAGGCACCTATTTTTATGGGGCTTACTTCAGCTTGAATGGATTTAGCAACAACTTCATGGTGGGGATAGTCTGGCTGTAGAGGCCAGACAGGAGAAGTGTTTCGAGCTGCTGATAACTTCTGGAAAATGGGATGTGGAGCGGCTCGGAGCAGGCTGTGGTGGAGCCCCAACCTGCACAGCTTAGAGGTCCCAACTTGTATTTCCTCCCTTCACTCCAGAGATGCGTCCCTTACTGTGGTAGAACAGGACCATTCTTAAATACTTAGTCCTTAAAACGTGTTTTTTCAGAGGAAATTTGCTTTTCTAGATCCCCAGGCTGGTGAGAATGAAATCCCACGTGTGCAATCCCGAGAGTCGGGCCTTGCTTTCCTCATCAAGCTGTTAACAATCATGAACTGTTGATTCAGACACCTACGCAATTTCTCATGTCAGTGTTCATTTGTAATAATTACAACGCAGAGTTCTTACAGATGACTGGTATTTTAGAAAATACATCTTTGTGCGCTCTTGTTAAACATTTTCATCTTAAACTCCTTTTGGAAAGATCAGTCTCCTTCCAGCTTTAGCTCTCGGCTTAAATTTGGTCTTTACTGATCTGAAAATAACTGAAAGTTCTCTCTTTAAGAGTAAATGATGTGCATTTTTATTTAATGCTGTATTTTCTTAGTAGCTTGTTTCCTGTAGCTGAAAAAAAAAACCCAAAACCCAGAAGAGTCTTAACTTGTTAAGTATCTCACTGGAAATGTTTCCATAATACAATAAGTTGACCTTGCAGAGGGACACAAGCAGTTTCAGCATTGCTTTTCCAGCATTCAGCCTTGCTCATAAATCTTCCTGATATGTACAGAATGCAGGGTGACCACCTGCCATTAGCCTTTTCTGTGTCGCTGCCTTTTCAGGGTAAAACTAAACCTGGCCCCTCTCTGGTGCTCGGAGCCAGAGCATTGATTTGCCACAGCGATTGCTCACCATCCATTTCTGGAATCTGTCTGAAGCCACCTCCTATTTATAATTTGTCATTTCTCACTGTCTTGGACAGTTAATGCAATTTCAGTACAAAGCTGTGCGTTGGGTTGGGGTGTTTCTCCATCTGAAATCGCGCGGTAGCAACAACTCGTAGTATCAGGCCTTGTCCAAACACAACTGCTGGTTAAGCAAGAGGTGACTCGATTGAGCGACCCGATGCAGCTTTGTGTGTGGGCTCTGCTGCCCCAGCCTGGCTTACATCCCTTTAGTTTGGACTTGTAAATATAATACTATAACCCAAAGAGATGTAAAGCAACTTGAAGCTGGTCGGGCCCGCACGTGGAGCTGTGCCGAATTAATCGTACTGGTTTTGCGCTTGAATTGCTGGCTCCTGGGGTACTGCTGCAGTGGTTTCATTCTGAAGTCGAGGTATGAAGCAGAACGGCTCTTCCTCTGGCAGGATTTAAGTTCACGTCAGTTGTCAGCCTTAGCCAAACCAATTATTAATTACGGTTTGACATCTTGGTACTCCGTGTGAGGCACGTTAATAGGGATTCCTCCCTTGGAAGATTGCTGGGGCAGGTCAACTCTGACCCAGCAGGCCATGAGTGATGGGGCTGCTTTAATTGTTTTGGTATAGCCAGGACAGTTCTCAGAGTTACATCGTGACCAGAAACCCTGCCTTTACCAGCAGGAATCATCAGAATATTTACCTTCAGTACTGTTGTGACTTTGGAGGATGAAATGTTCTCAGTTTTTATCCAACAAGCCATTTCTCTACCCCATTTGCTCTCTGGTTTCTGTAGGTGAGACGATGTGCTCTGCACAGGCAGGTTTGGTGTTTCTATGGATAATAACCAAAGGCGAGTGAACTGGTGGCATGAGCACAGCCTATACCTGTCCAGGGAGAGCTGCACCTCCTGAGCCCGGGCAGGAGTTTAACTGCACCCGTGACAGTCATCCAAACACCACAGGCTTGCCAAGGGTCTGATTTAATTATTATTATTTTTTAAGTGATGTGATCGTGCCAGCAGAAATTCCTGTGCTCGCAAACCACGTGCCCTCGCTTGAGTCTTTGAATGAGCAGCACAAGTGATGTTGCTTCTGTTGGTACGGTCCATGTGTTGCATTAATGTAACTATTTCAGATGCCAAAAAAGATTACACTGGCAAAGACACTTTCAAAGCGACTTGATGGCATGTGCAAAATGCTATTACCCCATCATCTTCCTTTTTTCCTGTGTAAGAGGTGTTTAAGCAGTCTACAGCAAGTATTTCAAGAAGAATTATGAATACTGAGCTGAAATAGCTCTCTAGAGAAGGTTCAAAAGTGCTGCTGCCTTGCTTCTAAAGAACACAGGGTTTGAGTTAAGCCTCCCAAGCTGGTTTCATTGCTTGATGCTGGCTTTCAGTTCTTCTCTCCCTTTGTGCTTCTTCAGTATGCTCTTAGGAAGCTGATGGAGCTCTGCAGTTCTCCAGCCAGCTCAGCTCACTGCTGATGTTCTCATCAGTGCCGTTAGCTTTTAGGGGAACCCATGTACCATGCCCTAGCTTTGAAATGCAGAAGGTGGGTTCAAAATCACCGTTTCAGAGGAAATTCATGTTGTGCGTGAGTCTCTTCCAGGGAGTTACATTGATAGTCCATGAAAGCAGTTGCCTTGACTGCCTCTCATCTGTCCTCTGTGCCTCCCTGAGAACTTGGCAGGTCTTCTTCTGCAGAGTTCTTTCCAGCCGGTTGCCCCAGTCAGTGTTGTGAGGAGTTATCCTGTCCCGGGGCAGGACTTTCCGTCTGCCTTGGTTGACCTTCACGAGTTCTCCATCAGGCCACTTCTGAGATGGTTCTCCTGCCCCAGCCATGCCAACCAGTTTGATACCATCTGCAGACTTGTTGAGAGTGCTCTCTGTCCTATAATTGCATCTGTTAATAAAGACCTTGAATTATATTTGCCCCGGTATCACGCCTGAGGGATGCCACTGGTCACCAGCTGCCAGCCGGACTTTGTCCGGCTGGTCACCTTTTGAGCCTGATATTCTAAACAGTTTTCCACCACCTTATCGTCTGCTTCTCTAGTCCAGCACTCGCCAGTCTGCCTGCTAGAACAGAACACCGTCAGAGACAGTGTCAAAGGTGTCCCCTGCTCACTCTCCCGTCATCCACCCAGCCAGCTTGTCATGTGGAAGGCAATCCAGTTAGGCAAGATTTGCCTCCGGTAAATCCACACTGGCTGTTCCCAGTTGCCACCGCCTCCTGCATGAGGCTGGAAATAGCTTTCAGGAAGATTTACTACATAACCTTTCCAGGGTCTGAGGTCAGACTGACAGGCCTGTAGTTCCCTGAATCCTTTTTCTGTGATGGACGGTGTTTGCAGGTCCTCGGGAACCTCCCTTTCTCACCAGGACCTCTGAAAGATGTCGGTGACCTCAGCCGGCTCCCTCCTCAGCCGTGCATCCCGCCTGGTCCCAAAAGCGATCAGGGCATTCCCCAAGTTGGGGCTCTGGCGCTGCAGTGTAGCTCAGGGGACCAGTCTGCTTTTCCTGGCAACTGTCCTTAGCCCGTCCCTGCGAGCGTGTGCCCCCGTCGTGTCGGACCAGCCTCCGCCGCAGCTCCGGTAGCTGTGTGCGCCGCGTGAAACCTCGGTCGTGCCTGTAGCTCTTTGCAGCAACTGTCACTCGGTGCACAGCAAACTAAACATTTCTAGGGCACTTTCCTGATTTCCTTATCTCCATGATTTATTTTATTTTATTTTTCCCCCCTTCTAAAAAAAAAAACAAACCCAAAGTTTAAAGGTGAGGTCCCTGCTGGGAGGAAAATATAAGGGCTCCTTTCTAGTTGACTTGTCTCTTAGTTTCTTCAGAGTTCAGTCTTGCAGGAATACAGCTGGTGAGCAGTTGCTGTTGTCTCATACCTGCGATGCCTCCCCTGCTTTTTGGTGCAAGCTTGTGCACAACCAAGGGTTCAGAATTGCTTATCAGCTCAGTTTTGAGGCGTGTCGTGACCTCGTTTCTTCAGGAGACACACAGCACATACCACGGCCAGGCAACATCTCCCAAGGGAGGAGGTGATGATTGGGGATTTCTGTTTCTTACTTTGGTAAATGCTTCTTACCTGCCTTGCAGCACAGACATCAGTGGCTCTTAAGGTTGGGGATGTTCTCCTATCTTTCTTGGCTGCCTTAATTTTATTAATGAGCTTAGCAATTGTCTTCCAGCTGCTGAAGATGCTTCTTGCTGCTCCCATGTGCAGAGAGGCTGACACTCTAGGAAATGCTCTAAAGCAGGTGAACTGTCGGTTTGGGCTTGTGAGGACACTTTAGTGGAGCCCTTTTGACTTTCAGTCCAGCGACCAATTTAATCTCTGCTGCACTTCGAGTATTAACTGTTTGGTGCCGTCTGAGTGTGGAACGAGGGTTCAGGAGGCACCAGGGTATGGACTGGGCTCTGTGGAGGGGGATGAGTAGCTGTAGCTGTTGGAAGCAGGCCATGAGTGCTTCCATTCACTGCTCAGTGCCTGTGAATCACCTGCAAGAGTGAGCAGATAAGGCAGCAGGGTGTAGCTTGGGTCCTTGCAGAAAGTATGTCCTGGGGTCCAGCTTATCTTCACCTCAGCACCCACATCAACAGAGTTGGCCAAAGCACTGCTACTGCCAGCAGCTGAGGAACATAAGGAAAAACTTGTTTGGTGTGAGGGTGTTGGAGCCTGGCCCAGGCTGCTCAGAGGGAGATTCCAAACCTGCCTGGACAATGTGACCCTGGGCTCCCTGCTCTGGGTGACCCGCTGGAGCAGGGGGGTTGTACCAGATGATCTCCAGAGGTCCCTTCTGTGAAACCCGTCTGGTAAGTAGGACTGAACAGCTCCTGTGATTTGCAGACCATCCCTTCTGCAAGCAGGGCAGTGAGGGGACGATAGGTTTTGGCAGCTTGAGTCCCTCCCTTGGGCCAAGCTGAGTAGCTTCTGGCTTGGAGGAGAAGGAACCAGTGAGGAAAATAGCACTGTTTGACAGCTTACTGCTCTGTGTTCCTTGCAGGAGTCCTGGGTGGGATCTGACTCCAGCTTGTTTGCCACTCCTGGGCAGTTCCACTGTGTGAAGAGTTGTAAAGAGTCCGGAGTGTGAAGAGCTGCTCCTCCATCCCCGGGTGCGTGTGTCGCTCTGGGGCAGCCCAGACGCTGTCTGGACCTCAGTGCTGCTCTGGGGGTTTGGACTGCCCTGGAGCTGTTGAGCTCTTCTCCAGTCCCCATGTCAGTTGTCTACCCTCTACCATTTGTTTCCCAGACCCTCTGTCAGTTGCCTTCTCTCAGTCTAATTAATTTGGGGGGATAGCTGAAAGGCAACTAGAGGCCCTTGCAGCTCCTCAGTCTGTACTTTCCATCCACGCACCGTCCCCAGCATGAGATGGGCTGCCTCTTACATACCAGGCGCGTTAGACCTCTGTGCAAAGTGCCTTACAACTTCGAGGTAGGACTGTCCCTCCTCTCCTCCTAGACTCTGCATCCCCTCCCTGCTCACGCACGTGTTCCTCAGTCTCTCCTCTGGTACGTGGAGCTGGAGGGTGGAATTTATGTGGACAGGTGGGGGCATGAGGGTGAGTTTATTTGTTGCAGACACACAGACAGAACTTACACGAACTGCTGTGTATTGTGTCTGTGGAACAGGGGGACTTTCAATAAAGAAAATTGAAGAGCGATGATTTAGTGGCTTTTAAATCCTAATGATTTCGATATTGAAAGAACGATCCAGTGTTCCTTGTGACGTACCATCTTTGATACGGGGTGGCCCGGGTGCTGTCTCCTCGCTATCATAAATCACTGTAATGGATACACGCTGCATTCAGCGAGCACACAGTAGTGGTTGTATTTTTTTTTTTTCTGGGGAGTATTGAGAGAGTCTGAGTCTTGGATGCAGCTCAGTTAAATAGTTTCAAATGACAATTCTGTCCCAGTTTTACCATTGTGTGCTGTGTTTTGTATTGCTTCTCAGTGATGCTCTGGCTGCATGCCTTCAGTCTTTCCTGTACAAAGAGCTCTTAAAATAAATAAATCAGCTTTCTAAGCTTTATCAAGCTGCAGGATTGACAGAAAAGGTTCCAGAACTACTCAGACAAATCAAAAGTGTCAGGTCTTCAGCATCAGCTGGTATGTGTTCAGGAAGAACTGGCATATGAAATCACTAAGCTCTTATCCGTTGTGTGTAACACATCCCTTAAACCAAACCAACCACCAGAAGACAATCCCCATAGCAGGACTGTGGCAATGGGAGGTGACAGTTCTCCATCTGGTGTTAATTTCCAAAAAGGAGTTCAAGAAGAACCTGGGAAATGATAAACCCAAAGGAATCGACGAGCACGCGGAGAGGAGCAACCTGGTTGAGGTGGTACATTTGGTTTTCCAAAGTGCTTTTGACAAGGTCCCTCTGTGGAAGCCCTAAGAAACAAAGCTGTTGTGAAATTAAAGATCTTATTGTTGCTTAATTACTGTCTGAAAGAGGTAAAACAAAAGATCAGGTTGCAGGAGGAAGTGGAGTTACCCTGTGCGTGTCCCCTGGAGTCCACGCTGCTTTGCTTGGGATGGAGAAGGGACTAAAGAGTGAGGTAGCAGTTTGTTGATGGTGCTGCATGTTCAGGATAACAAAGGGAAAGCTGGCAGGGAAGGGTTTCACAAGACTGGCTCATTTGCTAATAAAATGGCTGGCAAAATTTGGTGGGTAAACGGGGAGTAATGTTTGTGGGGAAACGGGATCCTAGTCCAGCTGCGACAGGCTGGAAGAGGTTTTCCGGGGATTTAACGGGGTAGCATGGAAGTACTGCAGGGGGTAAAAAAGCAAATCAAACATTAAGTATTGTTAAGAAAAGAATAAATAAAGCAGCAGTCATAAAGCCAGGATAAGTTGTCGTGCCCATCTGTAGTTAGTATGTGCAGTCCTCTTTCTACCCCCAGAAATGTACTCAGGAGAAAGAGACGGGGAAACGACAGCAAGGTGCTCCAAGTCGTGGAGTGGCTTTAACACGAGGCAAGATCAAACCTGTCTATGATTTTTTTTCCCCTCCCTGGTGGAAAGCCCCAAGCACAGATAGCGCTAATGTGTAAGATGTGATTAGGAATATTTGCTCTTTCCCATAAGGAAGAATTAAAGGCCATCAGAATTTTAAAACGGATACTTTTTCATCCAGTATTAAAATTCAGCTATGGAACTGATTGCTTTAGGGCATGGTTTGTGCCAAAAGCTTTAGGTATGTTCAGAAACTGCTTGGTGGGGATAAAATCTAACTGTAAGTTAAGATACAGATTGCCAGGCTGTAGGATGGTGTGGCAGGAATCTCCATCTCTGTGATAGAAAGAATAATTAAAAAGGCGTTATTTATTACAGAGTGGAGTCAAGAAGAGAGACTAAGATAGGGCCAAATTAATTAATGAAGCCAAATACCTTCTCAAATGTGAAAGCAGTAGTTTAAAATTCAAACCCAGTGATTTTTCTGAAGGCTAAGCGATATTGCAGTGTAGAAATGGTGGGCAGTGATGCTTTATATTTAATAGGCGATTTTATTGAATTTTTGGGTAACTTGCTGCAGGGCCGTGAAGATTCCATTTCAGAGAGTCCTCTAAACTAGATGAAAGAATATGCATATGTGGGGGATAGCACCTTGCTAATCCGTGAGGTTTTGAGCCTTTTTCTGTTCCTGGCTTGCAGTTGCCTGCACTAATAGATCTGACTGGACGCAGCGTCCGGGGCCTCTTGCAAAGGCTGGATTTCTTCTTTGTGGTTTGCACTTGGCTTTTCTTTTCTTCCTCGGGTGACTGACAAACAGGATTTGACCTTCGCAGCCCTAAATGGTTTGTCTTTTAAGCTGGTATCACTGGAGTTACTCTGAACAAGCGTTCCCTCGCGCTGAAAAAGATAAGTGGTAAATTTGTCTGTCTCTTGATGAGAGACTTCAGGGCTGTGCCAACCTGTATGCCAGCAGAGCCAAGGCTTAAACTTCAGAGCATATTGCAGGAGTTATTTTTGATCCCTTATTAATAGCTGCTATAGAAGCAGCCCCGTGCTTATGGCCAAATATTGTCTTATAGCTATTTCGAGCACTGGTTTGTCTTCGGTCTACAACCCAGTCCCTAAAATCCATTCTTTTCCATTTAGTTGAGGTGCTGTTAATCTTAAAGAAAATTGTTCAGCTTTGCAGAAAGTGAACAAGGAACAAAGAATTGATTGTAGTCTTCGGGAGGGAATCCATGTGCTGACATTATGCCCAGCTTCCTGCAAATTGTGCTGCTGACTTAAAAATTCAAACCCTGTCCGAACCAAGAACTGCTGCACTGGGGAAGAGAAGACATTGTAACGTAATTGGATTCTGGGGTTGTCTTTGAAGCTACAGCGTTATGTTGATGAAACCCTTGGAGCCCTGGAGGTCTGGGGGTACCTGTTCGTGACAAAGCAACCAGCTCTCTCCCTTTTTATTTGTTACTAAGCCCTGGTCTCGGTCACTCCCACCACTCGCCCCTTCTCTAGACTATTTAAGCCACTTTCCTAAGCCTTTGGCTTCTTTGAGCAGAGCTCTGATAGTTCTGCTGTGTGATGCTGGCTGCTGAAAGCTGCAGCTCTTGCTCTGTCATTTGTTTGGGTTTTCTGTCATTGGTTCTTTCTCAGACCTGCCCCAGAAGGACCAGTCAGCGCTGTCTCAGCAGTGAGGACAGTGCTGCAGCTCTGGAGTGGCTGGGAGAGATCACAGAAGACCTTTTTCCAGTCCATGCCTCAGCACTAAGCACAACCAGGTTTATCAGAGCTTTTCCCAAACGACAGTTAACTCATCCATTCCTGAACATCTTTGGGAAGAGCTCGTCTGCACCTCCCCAGGAAGTCTGCCCCGGCGCCTGCCAAGCAGAGCAGTTAGGAAGCATTTCTCTGTTTCACCTCGTTCTTCCAAATGAAACTGAATTCTTTGTTTGCCTCTGGTTGCAATCACCTTCCCCTTCATAACAGTCTTCCCACCACTGGCAGACTGTCCTCCTCAAACTCTTTTATCTAGATACAGTAAAGCTGGTTTTATTTCGCCTTCCTAGCTAGCTGATGTCTTCTGAATTTGCAGGGAGCCTTGTTCCCCTCTGGGCTTCTTAGGACTATGTTGCTTTCAAGTTGGATGCGATACTTAAGTGGAGATCTCTCCAGCCCAAGAATAATTTTCTTCAGGGCCTTACTAACAGCAGTTGTCTGTAATGTGTTGCAAAATGAGATGTGCTTTCTTCTTCAGCAGCACCCCGCTGAGTCATGCGGTCCAGCCTTAATTACCCAGCGGGGATGGAGATGATAACGATGGTAAAGCAGAATTAGAAGTAAGGTATAAATCATTAGTACTATAACAATATCTTTGGTAAATGTTGCTTTCAAAGATTAAGACCCTAAGCGAGCAGCGAGCTCCCTGCAGCACGGGAGCTGTTGGAGCTGCCGCGGTACCTTGGCCGTGGTGGCCGAGGCCTGGCAGGAGCAGAGCTTCCCTCTCACGAATGAGACCTGCAGTGGGTTTGATACCTGTCCCGAGTGGGTATCTAGTGATCAGAGCTGAGGCCGTGTCCATTTTGTCCTTGTTTTGCCTTCGTGTGTCTCCTGCCCAAGTGGAGGAATTTTCCTGTTTGGCTTCGTTGTAAGAACATTTGGAGTCTGGGGTCTGTTTCCTGCAGCTTCCCTTTTGCTTCCAGCTCACCCCAGTAAATCATGATCCCTGTTTTCTACATTTCTGCTGAAGAGCAGGAACAGAGCTGGGCCTCCTTAGTCTGCTGGTGAGACTTTCCGACGAGTATTTACACAGCTCAAGGGTTTGCCATCTGTGCTGGATCCTGTGCGTCCCTGCGGGTACGGCTGCCGTGGGTCGAGGTTACAGTCGAATGTAGAGCGTGTGTCCTGTTTTCCTCAAACCTTCTACAGCTCCTTTTCTTATCTTTCTGAACTCTTCTTTAGCCAGTATTTTCTTTTTTTGCCCCAAATCATTCCTTATACCTTTGGTGCCCTATAAATTGTATAAACCATAGTTACGATGCCACAGAAATCCGTAAGAAACAGGTTTGGAAAGTGAGGGAAGTTGTTTGCTTTTTTTTTTTTCCTGAAGTTAAGCTTTTTCTAATTCATATCCTACTCATGTCCACCACATTTAGTTGCGGAGACTGGAAATTCACATGATACTGAAAACCTAGTGCGCTGTTGCATAGGGGCCTAATAATATTTTTGGTTTTGTTTTGTTCCGTTCCAAGTAATTTCTAGAATTTGCTTTGATTTCTGAGCTTGGAGCTGATATTTTCCTACCGCTATTTGTTATAATCCTAAGAGCTTTTTCCTGAATGGCAGTAATAAGCTCAAAGCTTTTCATTTTGTTATATGACATTAGGTGTATTTTTTGCCTGTGATTCACTCCACAGTTATCTGCTTTGAATTTCATCTGCCGTGTTGTCACCAGTTGCTCAGTATTGTAAGAGTCTTCAAGTTTGTCCTTTTCTTTACCATCCTGAACTTCATCTCACTAATCACCTCCTCTTCCAGATCCTTTATGTGATATATTTGGTGGCACAGACCTCAGTAAAGTTCATCTCAGTGATCACCTCCTCTTCCAGGTCCTTTATTTAATACATTTGGTGGCACGGCTCTCAGGAAAGATTTCTGTAGAGATGTCCAGGAAGAAAGTCTATCACTTATTTCAGTTGTGCCCTGTGATGGTCTCAAGCTGAAACACAGGAATTGCCAGCTCAATGTGAGGAGAAACTTCTTCAACTGGGAGAGTGACAGAGCCTGGCCCTGGCTGCCCAGAGAGGCTGTGGAGTCTCCTGCTCTGGAGAGATTCCCAAGGTGCCTGGACCCTGTGCTGCTGGGCC
>JAAGNO010019783.1:18016-31500 GCA_033439905.1 Ceryle rudis
GCCCAGAGAGGTTGTGGAGTCTCCTGCTCTGGAGAGATTCCCAAGGTGCCTGGAGCCTGCGCTGCTGGGCCCCCTGCCCTGGGTGCCCCTGCTCTGTCAGGGGGATTGGACTCCCTGATCTCCAGAAGTCCCTTCCAACCCCACCATTCCGTGATTCTAAGATTTAGTTTTGGTCTCCCCATCATGAAAATATGTTTAATGATGCAAGGATCTTCCCTCTTACCCATGCAATTCAGTATCTTTAGGAGCCTTGGTGAGGGGCTTGGTGAGAAGTGTTCAGGACGTGTCTGTGGATTGTATCGCTTGGATCTCCCTTGTCCTCATGCTTAGTTACCCTTTGAAGGACTATCACAATTTCCCCTTCATCTGCTATTCTGTATTACACCATCTGCTAACGTAAGCACCAGCAGCTTGCTTCTTTTTGGGGTTGATTACATCTCTCCCTTTCTCCATTCCAGGAGTTTCCTCACTTCCCAGTGACTTCTCCTTTCCATCTTCTCAGCCATACTTTGAGATGCTTGCCACTGGTCTGTTTGTTCCTACATGTAGCTGTAACGGGATTTCCAAGAGCAATACCCAAGAAGTACCACTGCCCAACTTTCTAACGCTAGCCATGTTGTTTCTAGAGCCTCTGCTGGCTGTGTGTCCGTGATGCAGGCAAGCCACCACAGTCTGTGGTTATCACCACCGTTTGGCCTTATGCCTGATCACAAGATCGCTTGCTCATGTCCTAGCTCCTGCTTCAAGCTGGGAACCCAGCTTGAACAACCAGTGGTGCGTCCGTGGTCCTGGAGACACACAGTCCTGTCCTGGCGAGACAGACCCAGCTGCAGGGTTGTTCTCCCAACCATCTGCTCTCTGCTTCGTCCTGTCAGCTCATCCTCCGCAGCTGGCCCGGAGACGGAGCTGCGTTGTGATACCTCTGAAATCCCCGCTGCGTGATGCTCTTTGCTTCTCTTCCCTCTCCAGCAGAAATGGGGTGATCCCCTCCAAAGTGAGACTGTTTCATCGCTCTGGCAGCTGCGCTTTGTCACCAGACCTTGCCCTCTCTGTAATTTCTCCTGTTTGTCCAGGCTATGGTGCTTTGTTTGTGAGGATGGCCTGTGCCAGCCCTTGCAGACTAATACATCGGTGACACAGTGCAGTAAACATGGAAATCACCATCCTCTAGCTAGACTTCCACGGGCTTTTGCTTTAGTTTAAGGGTGAGTAATGGCTGTAGGTCACCTGCAAGCTTGGTCTGGCTGCCTGGTGGCTCCTTCTCTAAGTGGTAGTTCCAGAGGTGCAGAGCTTGCTCTCCCTGCAGCTCCTCCCTTTGCTGTGGACGTTCATTGCTCTGTCCATTTCTGGCTACGGCCTTTTTTCAGCATCTGCCAGCCAGGTCTATGTGCCACTTCAAAAGTCCTGACAGAGCCCTCAATCAGGAGCTCACGCTGGGTTGCCAGCATCTAAACCACGCGGGGCATGTGTGTGGCGTCGGAGCGGGTAACCAGGCTTACGTTAGTCTTGGGAAAACTGAAGTTTGTATTAGGTCTGTATTTCTTTGATCATAGAGATCACAGTCCTTGATTAGACTCAGAATGTCATTAATGTCACCGGGGAAAGTTGACACCTTAGTTGTGTGCGTCTTTCAAACTAGCGAGATATCTGGTGTCACGTTCTGACAGGGGTTTGGTGCGTGGCAGCAGCCCCGCTACGCTTGCAGTGCCCAGTCACTCCCCAAGCGTCTGTGCAAGGGTCTAGCAGAGATCTGTCACCCCAGCAGCACTTGTTCCCCTCCAGTGACCTTATTTTACAGGTTGTTTTCTGTAACATCTCTCTTCTCAGTGCCAGGTTTGTCACCACCTCCCCTTATCCACGGGCGTCACCAGAGCAGAGTCCCTGAGCTCTCTCTGGACTCCGGATGGCATCGTGAGGGTGATACACTCCAGAGTCACTAGGGAATGATTTTGTCACTGGTGGCCGTGCTGCAGTTTGTTTCAGTTTATTTCCTGCTTCAAACTGGAAGAGGGTAGATTTACATTAGAAAGGAGGAAGAGATTCTTCACTCTGAGGGTGGCGAGACAGTGGAATGGGTTGCCCAGGGAAGCTGTGGATGCTCCGTCACATGATGTGTTCAAGACTTGGCTGGATGGGGCTTTGAGCAGCCTGCTCTAGGAGGAGGTGTCCCCGCCCATGGCAGGGGGGTTGGAATGTCCAACCCCAAACCATTCTATGAAAAAAAACCCAACAAAAACTCAGACAATAAACACACTTCCCTAGGGTTTGAGCAGCACTAATAGTGTCCATTCATTCGTTTGTTTGTTTGTTTGTTTTCCACTTTTCCCCTGTGAATAAAGGCAAGTTCAAATGAACTCTGCCCGAAACTGTAGGTGTCAGTTGAAAACCCATGTGAATCAGATTCTCAAACACACATGGAGCTCGCATCTTTCCAGTATTGGGATTTCTTTAAAGTCTGTTACCGAAGAAACGTGCAGACTCTGTCGCAGGACTCTGATCTCCTGTGTTCTCCTTCTCCTACCCCTCTAAAAAGGCCAGCCCTTGGCCAGCCCTTAGATTGCTGCGTTTAGATGGGGGTTTTGTTATGCTTTAAGAAAAGATACAGCTTCACTTTACTGTAACAGCAGATGATACCAAGGTTTCACGAGCGTTTGAGAGAAGACCTTCTCCTTAAAGCTGCAGCATCCTTAGTGATGTCACAAATCCAAGTGAAAGCAAATCTTGCATCTTGTCCCGCTGGGAAGGGTGATGCTTGGTGGAGGTTGAGCCAGGGTGGATACCAGTCCCTTGTTCACGTAGCGGGTGGGAAGGATGGCAAAGCACAGAGGAGGAGCCCCTTGTTTACTTGGATGTGAAGGCTGCGAGCTGCACGAGGCTGGAACATGACTGAACGAGCTGCTCCGTGTTCTGTCTAGCGCAGGGTTTTTGCTGAGCCCCAGGAGCATGTGGGACTGATCCGTGTATTCAGCCACCTGAATGTCTACCTGCAAAGAAGATGGTTTACCTTTTCCCAGGTGCTGCAGGGCTGGCTATAGGAACAAATAAATGGAATGTGTGTTTATTCACCAACTGTTTTTTTTTTTTTCTGGCCACAAAAGTGAGATTCGGATCTCGAAGCAAAACCTGTGTGGCAAAGATGCGCATGAAAACCAAGGGCCTGACCTTCTGCTTCTGAATAAACTGTCTATGAATCCGAATCCACCAAAGGAATCTCTTCTTTCTTTCCTTTTGTGGTCACGTTGAGGTGTTCCTGCACATAACCAATGTTCTCATCATCGTCTTAGCACTTACTTAGTGCTAACTGGGCACTTGCTGGCACATGGGGGACTTTATGGTACTTCTCCTCCACGAGCTTTGGCATCTGTCAGGAAGAGCTGGTTTCTGTGAAAGCCATACTGGTGCCCGAGTGACTTTGTTGCTTTCTCTGGTGGGGAAAAACCTCAGTTTTTCCCAGGTCTGTCTGCGGGGTGAGCTGCCTGGCACGGCACAAGCAAGGTGTCCAAGTGAAGTCTTAAGCTGCTGCAGTCCTGCACTTCCCGCTGCTCTGGTCATGTGCTTCTCATACCAGTGTAAATGCTTGTCTGGTCCCACTGTGAGCCAGTTTAGCGCCTGCATCTGTTTAGTGGGGTATCGAATGAGTATCAGTGCCCCTTGCTGGTCAGCAGAACAGGGCAGCAGAAAGGCAGCCCTGGCTTCGGCCAGCAGAGCCTGCTGCAGGATCCTGCGGTAAGAGACCAAAGAAAGCCTGAAGTGGTCAGCAGAGATTTCTCTGTCTGTCTTCAAGGTCTAAAGTTAGGTGACACAAATCCCATCTTTACTTTGCTAAGATGGAGCTAAAATCATTTGCAGCTGGTTTTCCATCTCTGCCTGGTTAGGAGAAGACCTGGAGAGACTCTTCCTGTAGAGGCCCTGCCCTGCCTTCTTATTACCCCAGCTCACCCTTCTGCCAGGGGAGTAACCTTGCCAAGTGGACTAAAGAGTGATTTTATTTATTTATTTAAAGTTTGTTTGTTGTTTTGGGGATTTTTTTCTCCCTTATTTTCAAGGTTAGTCTTCGTTTGGCATTAGCCTCACCACGCTCCTCTGTAGCCTCCAGTGGCCATTCAAGACAACGGGGCAAGTGTCAGCCCTGGGCTTCAGGAGACCATGTTAGCTTGGCTGAAGCTGATCTAAGGTCACATCCTGGAAATGTGGAATGTGTTTATGTAATAAAGCTGATGACAGGAACCACAGATATCTTTTTGCCTGCATTGTAAAAGTGCCTTTAGGAGCTGCATTAAATAGGTCCAGTATTACTACTGGTGTAGCACCCGCAGAGCTGGAGAACAAGTTCTTAGCAGAACATTTCTTTGCTAAGCAAACCTGCAGTAGCTAAACTTCCATTTGCCACACAGGAGTGAAATGCTCGTGAGCTTTCTAATTATGAAATGCAGAGTTATTTCAGGCAGGAACTAAAATTTCAGTAATTTAAGGGCAGGATTTTATATCTGCTGTCTTGATCCAGTGCCAGAAAGCACTGTCTGAGTGGGAGAGAAATTACATACTTAATGGTCAGAATGACTAAACTGGTGAGACCTGAAAAACTAATGCTGCTCTACACCATTAGAAAACTGGCAGTCCCTGCTTTTTAGTGACAGAAAGACTTTATTTTTAGTGTTGGCAGTTGATCAAGTACTGGACTCGTTTCAAGCTCTTCTCGGATGGTACAAAGTATTAGCCTTCAATTGCTGTTGAAATAATGGGTATTAAAAATCATGTTGGAATTAGGGGGATGAAGATGATGAAAAGGAAGGGAGTAAAATGATAATCTAGATTGGATTTTAAAGCTGGTCCCACATGGCCTGTGTTCTGGTCTGTGGATGCAATGGCAAACCAGTCTGCAGAGGAAAAGCACTGGGGGGGAGTGGAAAATCACCATATTGGGTCTCGTCGGAACGCGAGGTGAGTTAGGTGTGGGTTGCTGGACACGTGGGAGCACAAATAATAGGAGGCTGGAGGGGCTGGCCTAAGGGGTTGATCCCTGTGGCTCTTTGCACAGTGAAGTATCTGTGGTCCTTGCTGACTTTCCCAGACCTGCCAGAGTGCCGCTGGATTAGTAAACGAGGGGCGAGAAGCCGTTGTCCCAGCAGCAGTGCAGGCAGAGCTGTTTCCCTTTCTTCCCCATTTCCTCCCGTTTCATGAAAACGGAGCCTGTGAGTGTCCAGCTGACCTCCTCTTCGCTCCGGCGGTTCCCGTTGATCCTCAGGCAGCAGAGCTGGGAGCTTTGGCATGCTGAGGGCTACCGTGGGGAGAGCAGATAATGCACCAGCCAGGGGTGAAGCGGAGCGTGGTGCTTTGGCAGTCGCTGGCAATGCCATGGCTGCTTAGCTAAGGCAGGAGTCCTGATAATTGTAAAGAATTCCACAGACGTTCAGCTGAGCCTGCTATAGGCTAGTGCAGCAGATATTTACATCTCCCTCCTTTTAAATCGCTTGATGTCCCATGTGCCTGTATGAAGGCGTGGAGAGTTTCAAAACACGGCTGCTATTCAAAGCAGTACCCCACCTGACATTTCATGCTGCTATTTCATCTTGAAAATGCTACGTTCCTGAAATAATTATGCCTTTGCACGTATTCCTCTCTTCCCTTGTGCTCTACTGGGTTTTTTGTTGTGCTAATCGTTCAAAGAGGTTTGTTGTTGGTTTCTTTTGATGACTGGCATGGATACTGCTGAGGATTTGTTGTGGGTTTCTTTTTCCAATAGAAAAATCTGACATAATCCATATCTCTTTTCCTGCTTACATGAGAAATATGACTCAACTGCTATTAAAAATTGGAGCAACGCAGCTTATTAATCAGATGAGAAAGTGAATAATACCCTTTTTATCTCTCCCCCTCCACACACTCTCTTTAAAGCAGAATTTACATCTTTCTGCTGGTTCTAATACGACTGTGTCAGAATTAATTTGCACGAGGATTTTAAAGCGTGAAGATTTTGTAGCAGGGTTCACAGGACGGAAATGCCCGTGCAGGGGATCGTAGCTGTACGGACACTGACAAGAGAGAAGGGAAAGTACAGAAGCTCTGTGGTCTTGCAGGAGCAACTGTAAGAGCTGTTTGTTGTTCCCAGAGTCACCAGTGAGCGTGCTGGGTGCTGCTGGAGATACAGGATCGCTTGGAAGTGGAATTTTTGGTAGCGCTGGTTCTGACAAATACCCCCTTAAGAGCAGAGCTGCGATCGTGAGGCACAATGACAAGGTCATACCTTCCAGTGCTGACAGTCGCTAGTGGTGACAGTTGCAAGGCTATTTTGGGAGTGCTTTTCTCTTTGTTTTCTGTGAACTCCTCTCTCTGTGTTCCCAGATTTAACCCTGATGCTGTTCAGCTGTCATCGGGCTTGTCTTCGTTTGTGGAACCCTGGCTGGTTTGCAGCGTATGTTGACATCATATATTTACTCTTACTTTGCATTTAGTAGAAGGTTGACTCCCTTCATCTCCTGGCTAACCTTGTTCCATATAGTTTAGACAGGAGGACAGTAGAGAAGCAAGTCTTGTCACTTAATCCCTTTGTGACCCCTGTGTTGTGGCAGCATGACTTAACTGGCCTGCTAATTCTTCCAGCCCAGTGTATTAATGGTTAACGTTGCTACTGGTATCGGTGTCACCTCTGGTTTGCAGTAACTCTTTAACCATTTCTAAAACTCTTCAAAAAACTCCAGTTGCACAAATCAAATAGCATAAGGTTGTGGTAAAGAAAACCAAGCCTCAGGTTAAGGTGCCACATGGTAAATCTCGAGTCACAGAATCACAGAATGGTAGGGGCTGGAGGGGACCTCGGAAGATCAAGTCCAACCCCCTGCCAGAACAGGATCCCCTAGATTAGGTCACACAAGAACACGTCCAGATGGGTTTTGAGTGTCTCCAGAGAAGTCCTGGAGGTTTCTCATGTGACTGGTAAGTCACGGGGGGTGGGATTCACCTCATCCTGTTGTAAATGTGTTGGTGCTGGTCTGCAGGCAGTGGGAAAGGGCAGGTCCTGTGAGCGCAATACATCCCACTGAGCTTTGGCAACACCCTCTGGGTGCATTTGTGTCTTTACACTTTGCAAATGTGGTTGACATGAATCTTCTGCAAGGCAAGGTGTGGGAACATCTGGCTGGGTCAGGAGGGACTTGTCAACCTGGACTTAAACCTACTGAAGATGTTGTGGAGGTCTGGGGTTGAATTCAGCACTGCATTTGCATGCACACAGAGAGTATTCTGCTTTTATTGTAGTGCTTTTTGTGGCCTGTATTCGCTACAGTAACTCTCTGGCTCTCTGTTTAGCCCCAAAACCCCTTTTAATCAGTTTGAGCGTGATGTGGATCTGTCTGGTCTTGTCAAAAACGCTCCCACTGGTAGGGGTAGGAAAGGGCCTGGTTCGTATGAACAAAAGCCCCTTCTCTCACTCCACATTTAACTCAGAACTTCTGTAGCTTAGGGGTGGTGCAGCCTCTGCCACCCAAATGGGGAGAGGTCAGGTTTCTAGCGTGACAGCGTTTGGGAGGAGAGAACTAGAGGCTTGGGCAAATGAAGCATCTAAGCAGTGGAGGTGAGTCAGTTCTGGATCAGAATGACTGCAGACATGACACAAGTCTGGCTGTCCTAGACCTTCTCCGGCACTGTATAGTTCCCTGGATTTACGACGAGTAAATACAAGTGTCTGTTGGTTTCTCTGTAGATATATGGACACGCACACAGCCACAGCCTGGAAAGCTGGTGAGAATTCGCTGCAGGACCTCCCTTGAGCAGGAGAGATTAGGTTAGAAATCTCCTGCGGCTTGTTCCCAAGGCAGTGGTTCAGTGGGGTATGTGTTGCTGTTCTCTGCCTGGCCAGCACTGCTGTGTGGTGGGAGCTGGGTCCTCTTTGAACAGCTGCAGATGGTCCCTGCCCTGAGGATCCCGTCGTTTCCCAGTACAGAGGAACGGAGTGGCTTTCTGGGCAGAGTGATCTAAGGAGAAGGGTCCTGCAGATCAGTGGGAGAATCTGAGGTGTTTGTTAATACTTGGACTTAAGAAATAGAGAACTTGGGAGCAGAAGGAGATAAAACCATGGCAGGGGAGGGCTGGATGTATAAAGAGCTCTGGAGATGATATCAACACTTGATTTCAGGATTAAAGGAGAATCTGGTAAAAGAATTAATAGTGGGGGTTTCATGAGCACTCTGATTCAACAGCAGCATTTTGCACAGGCCGGGAGGTACCGTACTCCTGGGAGGGTCAAGAGATGACTACTGGAGTAATTAAGAAGAGATGGAGCGTGGCCTCTACTGACCTGATGACTCGATTAAGAAAGGCAGCATGTGTCTGACTAGCTGGTTTACGTCTTGTATTTACGTGTGACAAGTGGAGCTGCCAAGTATGATTTCTATGTGGGAACCACGAGGATTGCTACCCGAGGATCCGACACGGTAGGATTACAAGATTTTCACTCTTCTTGCACAGAGAAGTCACCGAGATAAGGTTCAGTCACAAGACCGGTGTATTCATAGCAGAACCACGTAACACAGACGCCAAGCGCGTAGCCCTTTCTTCTTTTCCCTTCTTACACCTTTCCTCTGCCTGGAGAAAATTCAGAGGTTCTTTCTCTCTAGTCCTGACCAGCCAAGGAGGGAGAACCAGAGAATTAAATACAACCAAAGTTAAAACCGCAGCAGTTCTTAACAGATTTCCTGGCTGACTTTGATTCCAGGCTCTTGTGTGCACACTGCTGCTGCTTTATTCCATGATCATATGACACTAAGTGATACTGTTTGTAAACTAAATATTTACTCAATGGGGCTGGATTTAGAAGTGCAATGAGCTCTGGGTCAAGTTCTCCCTGGTTACAGACACTGCTGCCAGTGCTACCAGTGCAGGTGGAGGGCAGTTGAAGTGCCCGTGCCGCTGAGCAGCTCTTGCTGAAGTGCTGTCGAGAACTGTTCTGCCTGAAGACAGTTGCACTGAACGTGGTTTGTGTATTTATGTTAAACCCCTGCACTACTGGGTACGTTGTGGAGAGATCAGTTGCCGTAGTTGTGAGTGCCTGTGACAGCCTGGCTGATGTGCAGTTACTGCTGGAGCTTCTGGGTTTGTAACCACCCCCCTTGCTCCGTGTGGAGGTGAAAAGGTGGTTTGGTTTTTTCCTCACTCAGCTGATCCCAAGCGATTTCTTAGGAATTTGTCAGGTGGTTTAGTTGCTCTCCTCACTCCTATCCTGTACATATTTGTCATATAGTGCGAATGTAACACCAGTCACAGGCTGGGGGGTTGCTAAATGTGATGCCCCCCCTCCCTTAGAAAGTGAGCAGCACTATACTGTTTACACCTTGTTGGAGCTCGTTTCTTGGTCCTCTGAACCCTTCAGTCTCGTCCCATCTGGCTGCTCCTGCTCCCTGATCTTCCTATCTCTGTCCCGTGGGGATGCCCAGGAGATATGCAAACCAAAAACATTGGCAGGCAGTCGAAGCTGTTGCCTTGCTGATACTCATCAGAAGTTTGATGACACTTGCGCGCTCGGCAGGCTCTGGGCGAGAAGCAAACACTAACAATACCATCACAGTAACGAGTTTTCATTCGAGATAAAGATCAGACTTTGGTTGTCCGACGAGCCTCGCCAGGCGAGCAGAGTTCCGCAGAGCTGTTCTGTAACGTTTCCTGGTGTCCCCCATTTCGTTAGAGTAATGTAAACTTCGTGCTCGAGAGAAGAATGCCTTGGCAGGAGCTACCGGCAAGAAAAAAAACCTGCGGCGAGTGTCCCTGGCTGCGAAGGGCTCCACCTGTTATCCAAGAGGGGGAAGCTAATATGCCATATCTGCAAATTTTAGAAACTGAGCACTTCCTCCCTATGGAAAAACTGCTAAATGCTGGTCCCCTGCCAGGAGCTGAAGGAACACCACGAGCTGCGGATGGAGGCTTGCCCAGCGATGCCCGGGATTTAAATCGCATGAGCCAACTTTCTTTGAGCGGTTCGTGGGTAATTCTGGGCACTGGATGCGGTTTGCATCAGACTGCTAAAACTGTAATACATTAGTGCCGTTCCAGAAGCACTTGGAGCTAACCAACTGCCAAGAAAAATACAAGGATGGCAAGAGATTAGCCTGCTGAAGATCTCTGATTAGAGGGAAAGATAGCAACGGCACGCTCCCACCCAACCACGCTGCCTTGAAGGTTGTATTGTACCCTTTACAGAGAGAGAAGATGAAGGAATAAAACATTTAGAGACAAAAGAATGCTGTGCTCTGTAGCTAATTTTGCTTCAAGGGTCTTCTGCGTGTGAAATGAAGCAGTCGAGGGTTAGCAAGGGCTTTAAACTCAAAGAGGATAGATTCAGATTAGAAATTAGGAAGAAGCTCTTCACTCTGAGGGTGTTGAGACACTGGAACAGGTTGCCCAGGGAGGTTGTAGATGTCCCAGCCCTGGATGTGTTCAAGATTGGGTTGGATGGGGCTCTGAGCAACCCTGCTCTGGTGGGAGGTGTCCCTGCCCGTGGAACTGGATGATCACTAAGGTCCATTCCAACCCAAGCCGTTCTATGATTCTATACAATTGAAAGAAATAAGCCCATCCACTCAACATATTTTTCTTCATGCAAAGAAAATTTCAAGGGCATTTTCTTTTATTTTTTTTGGGGGGTGGGGAGGAATGAAGGGAGTGGTTCCTCACGTTAAATAACTCCGCACTGAAAAGGCAGCCTTACTTCTCCACCACCATGGCTTGACTTTACCTCCTCTCTTTGGGGCTTAGAGGGGCCGGTGTCTGCCCTGTCCTCTCGCTGCCCGATGGAGTTGTTCTTACAGCATTCCCAAGGAACGCCCTGTCAAATAAAGAAGAGAACTGTGAATTGCAATAGATCCTCTCGGGTTACTAAACTTATCCACTCCTAAATTTAAGGTTGGAGGTTTAATAGTACTTAAAGCAGGACACATCTACCCTTTTTACTTCCTCTTTGTCCTCTTCTTCTTCCTCCAGTAACCTCAGGTAACCCATTTTGCATAGCCAGGAAATGAACTTTACACTCTGAATCTCAGTTTTTCTTACGTGGTGTTTTGCAGCGCTTGATTTGGGCATAGACACCGTAAAACGGGGAGCAGAGATTATCTGGGGGGGAGAGGGTAGATCAACAGTCAGGGGTCTCGGAAATTTTCAGTGGGCAACTGTGTGCCCTGAGTGCTTCTAACCAGTGAGAATTTCTGGTCTTTGATTTATGACTTGGTAAAAATGGTGTCATGCATGAAAATATGAATGCCCTCAATGTGTGAGCAAATACGGAT
This sequence comes from Ceryle rudis, assembly GCA_033439905.1. NCBI lineage: Eukaryota > Metazoa > Chordata > Aves > Coraciiformes > Cerylidae > Ceryle > Ceryle rudis. Next base: position 29,287 of record JAAGNO010019783.1, read on the forward strand.
CCTGTGACTACATGTAAACGTTCATTAGTTGCTACTTCAAAAAGAAACGGAGAAATCTGTCCCGGCCTCTAAAAGCTGCTATTTTTTTTCCTGTCCTAACTCTTTTACGTCCGTTTTCTAAAGTTTGGAAGATCTTCAGAAAATACCCAGTTTTATTCTTTGTCTCAGTTGTTGGCCTCGTAACGATCACTCCAAGTGTGTCACGGCGTGCCCAGGGGTTCTTCACTACCTCTACTTGTGAAATGCCATTTTCTGGAACTCCTTCTCCCCCTCGATTCTGAGAATCTCGGCCGATACAATGAGTATTACCCAATAGTACACAAACGCAAACAAAAAGAATAATAAAATCATCTCTGAGGCAGCCCCGACGCCACACCTGCTGCTGGCAGCGCAGCCTCAGGTCACATGAAAATCTGTTCGTGTTCCCAAACTCTGGGCTCATTTCTATCCTTACGTGTCACTAAAACAAATATTTGCCAAGCAGCGCGATGTCGCTGCATCCCGTAACTTGAAGAGCAGTTGTCTGTGATGTAGGCGCAGAGGGGTGCGGGTTATTTCTCGTCAAGAAGCCGTTGCTGCTCCGGTGAGGACTTAATGGACCTTTGTGCTTGACGTTCTCCTCACAGCACATGGAAGGAGCCGGGGTGAACACGGTGCGGCTCCCCGGGGGAAGGCAGCGAGTGAGCGAGCCCCTGGTGTTGGTGTTGTCAGCACGCGTGGAGCTTTGTCACTTTTTTATCTCTTCAGAAGCCACACGAGTCAAATTACGGCAGATTTGGGTGTGGGAACAGGTGGGGGGCGATCCCGTTGTCCCTGCAGGCGTTCCATCGGAACCACGGAGGCTGGGACCAGCGGAATGACGAAGCTGGTAACGGGCAGAAATTTAAAAGGGGTGGGGGCTCTTTTCTGCACCTAACCAGATATTTAATTTTAGAGGCCAGTGGCTTGAGCAAGGACCGGTCTTTTCTCTTGGCGGATTCCCAGTACGCGCAGATGCAGCGGGTGTATCCGAGTGGTTTAAAGGATAAACAATGTAAATATCATTCCCTAGCACATACACACAGAACCCACAACATCGGCACTCGAGTCCAAATTTAGATTTCCACTCAAACTGCAGGTGATACTCAAAGAAATACAGTAGGGCACGACGTCTGCACAGCAATAAACGTCTGCCTCGCTGCTTTGTCGGAGCCACGCCGATAAAATTCCTCTTTGAGGCTACGATTCTTCAGTCTGCCAGAAGTGATTGAGCTCATAAGAAACCACCGCGGGGGTGAACTTGTCTTGGCTGTTCTCAGAGCAAGGAGCTCTTAGATGAAGTCACTTGTATTTAAAAATGGATCTGTAACGGTGGTGTTCCCAGGTGAACAATGGAAATAACTTCTCGATAAGATTGTGAGTGTGGTTTATTTGAGATGTGGTGGGGGAAATCCTGAAGTATATCCGATTAAATAACCGGTGCCAGTGAAGTACAGATTAGCTCTGAATTTTGCTGGCTCAGACTCAAATTCCAAAAAAATTGATTCTTGAAAGGGATTATGATGTTCCTCTGTGTACCCGCGTCCACCTCTGTGGGCAGTTACTTTACCTTTCTACTGCCTTTGAACACTTTGCTACAGACAAGCCCCTGAGGGGTGTCTGTGTAGTTTGCAGGCTTATGGAAGTCAGGAGCGTGTCCCTTCTAGAACAGGGTGCAACACGAATCACGTGCCTGTTGGGCCCGCGTTAGTTCCCCTGTACAGTGGGAGTATTGGGGTTGTGGTTCCTGCTCCCATCACCTGCTCAGGTTTAGAGGCTACATCTGAACCACTGTAGCAGGAGGCAGCAGCTGCAGCAAGAAAAATCCTGCTTTTTAAGTAAGAAAATTACCCAGTGCGACAATGGTGAGGCACTGGGACAGGGGCCCAGAGTGGCCCATCCTCGCAGACAGTAAAAACTGTCTGGAGCAGGCCCTGAGCAACCTGATCTAATATCAGGTTCAGCCCAGCTTGGAGCAGGCGATTGGACCGGATGATCTAAATAAAAGAAGGATCAAGAAGCAAGTGTGGAACATCTCTCTTATAATGAAAGGCTGAGGGAGCTGGGGCTCCTTAGCTTGGAGCAGAGGAGACTGAGGGGTGACCTCATTCATGGTTATGAAGATGTACAGGGCCAGTGTCAGGAGGATGGAGCCAGGCTCTGCTCACTGACATCCCATGATAGGACAAGGGGCAA
>JAAGNO010019787.1:4371-35576 GCA_033439905.1 Ceryle rudis
CCTATTCCACTGCTCTACCACCCTCAATGTAAAGAACTTCTTTAAGTAACACAGTTAACAGTAATCACTGCTGTTGTTGAAGGAGCTGCTTTAAACCCCTGAGGTGAAACTTATGTTAGTGAAATAAAATTTTAGTTAAAAATTCCAGTGTTTCATTTCTCACTTACAGCCTTGGTTTAGATTACTTCAGTACTGTGTTACTTCAGTTGCAATGCAAGTAATTTTGCATTTCACAATAGTCTTTGTGAAATAAATAACAATTTACTTTTACTCCTGCTTTAATGCCTACGGATCACAAGTTACTGTGTCTGTTAATGGCATTTGCCCATTCCACCATTGTCCAGCTTCTTCTTTATTTCATGTCCACCGAAGCAGTGCCTTTGGCCACATTCCGTCTCCATTTGTCATGCATAACTAAACAAGCTTTCTTACTACTACTGTTATGAGTAATTTCTTTTGTTCCATTGCTTTCATTTATCTTCCGACCATACTGTTAAAAGAATTGCAATAAATTCCTCTGCTTTCTAATTCAAAACATAATATGTCTTTCTTTTGGTTTATAGAAGCAATTCAACAGTGCTGAAAAGACCTTGAGTAGCCTCCTTATGTTGCCATTACCGTTGTTGCCAAAATAATATTCTGAACTACTAGACAGTATTCATGAAAGTTTTCAATGACCAAAGCAAGGTGAAAAATCTACTATCACATTATAAGGATAGAGAAACACCCCTTACAAGAGTTTTCCCTCTAAATGATAACTATATCCGTATGGAAGCCGCGCCAGTCCAGTGATAGCGGTACGATCGATCTTCTCATGCTGTTTAGAGATTGCTTATGCTGAAATGAAAGTATCTTTTTACTAGCTGCTTTTGTCTCATCTTGATCTTTATTCTTGTCAGAATTTGCGAGTAAAACAGGATTAAATACAGTAGTATTCCCATTAAACCCTGGGCTGCTGTACTGTATGGCACTGGTATTTCCAGGAGTGCCACTTCTGGTTTTAACTCATTACTGAAGCAGTACAGCAATATGGTGATAAACTACTTTTTTTGTAGTGGTGTTATTTCCTTACAGAAGGAGGATAAAGCCGGGCTTCTGATTACCCAAGAGCACTGAGAGGTACTTCAAAAAAATATAGCCTCCATGAACAAGATGTTTTATCTGAAAGGAATTTTTTAAAGCTTAGTGCAAACAATTGTACATAATGCTAAAATTTACGCTGACAGCATTCATTTGAATATGTAAATTTAGAGTTGATATAAGCTATATTTTACGTGTACTATGTCAGAAAACCAATAATTTCTGTAGAAGCCCAACTGTGGATATAGAAAATCACCAAAGCCTTCAAAGAGATGCATATTTCTAGAGCAAGCTTCTCAAGTCGGTAGAAATAACTGCCACTGCGGAGCTCTTGTTGACTTTACTGCCTGTATGTCCCGGTAAAGAGCTGATTGCCTTAATATAATTCAAATTAGCTAGAGGCAGTGTGCAATCTATTAAAAAGACACCCTGCATTTAACCAACTGGCACTAGTCTAAATAAACACAAGCCTTACCTTTCATTACATGACCCAATCTATTTTCTTTCTAGTCAAAAAGTATTGGCTTTCCTCCTTTAATTCCCCTATAGCACTGTGATTTCTAAATGGAAACTAACAGTAGTACTCAGGGTTGTTTTCCCTATCACCTTCTCTTTAACTACATGTTATGAGTCTAATTTCAGCTGAATATTTGACTCTGTTTACAAAAATGACCTTACACAACCTGAGCGTCCTGCCATTGCGTTTGTAGATGTAAGTTTTTGTTCTATATAGGCTTAACAGACCTTAAATGCATTGTTAACTCCACATTTCAATGAACACACTCCCTGAAACCTCACACAAACAAAAGGATGAGGTGCAGGGTTTGTTTATTGTTTGGGTTTTTTCCATCTCAGCAAGTACCATCATTCTGTACTGACATTCAATAACAATCCACCATTCTCCTAGTGAGAATTGTCCAGTGATAATTTGTTAGCGTGAAGCCTGCTGTGATCATGTGTAAACATCATGCTTCAAACCCACCCCAAAAGCTTTGCAAACCTTGATTGATTGTATTTCTTTTGATGTTTTGGGGTTTGGTTTTTTTTTTTTTTTTGTCTTTCAGCTTTTTATTTGTATTATTTACTTTTTATTACTGAAAGTTTTCTGTCCTTGTTAGAGCTTCTTTGAAAATGGTTATTCATATAAAATGTTTCCTGGCAAACAATTTCTGATTCATAATTCTATGAAGGCTTAAGAGTATGATCTTGAAGTCTCTAGAAGAACCAAATGACCAAGAAATAAGTGTTAATTTTTTTCAATAAAAGTCTAAAACTGAAAGATGAATATCCAGGCATTGCCCCTGTCCTTATGAGCACAGAGTCCTTCTCTTACTGGGTATTTCACTATTAACTAAGAAGTGGAAAAGCCACGGGTGCTAATGGCAGTTTCAGGTGCTATCAATTCCCAATGTGAAGCCAGGTAGATTTTCTTGATTATAAACACACGGATCATAAAGTGTATTTCAATGCTAATTCTTAAGTAGTCACGAGCTTAAATTCTTGAGGGAAGGGTCAGAATGATTGAAGACTGGACTAGACAAAAAAATTCATTCATTTTCCAAAACTGATTCTAGAAGAATACAGCAAAAAAAGTGAAAAGGAAGGAAGTTGGGTTTTCGTTCGTTTGATTTTTGTTTGTTTGTTTGTTTGCTTGTGTTTTGGGTTTGTTTTCATCACTGACAGAGAATACAGGTAAACGGAACTGCCTCTGCATTAGTTACAAATTGCTTAATATGCTGACAGTATAACCTAAAAGCAGAAGCACTGTAAAAGTAACACATCTCTGAAACAGTATGAAGCCCCTTCTTAAAGAATCTCAAGAGCCAGAGTCCACACTGCAGCCATAGATGCTACATAAAGTCCTTGGAGACATCGGTAAAGGATTTTATCTTCTGGCTTCCAATCAGTCTTAAGTTCCAGCTATGTTGCACTGTCAAAACATTGACAGTTATATTTTTATTGATTTCCGACTGCCTGGTTTTTGGGTTCTTTTTTTTCTACCAAGGTCTACCCCTCCCCCCAATATAAATCCTTCATTTCTTCGGCCGCAAAGGTATTCCATGAGAATTGTCACTCAGGTTTCCTGACTTCCGACAGTATGCCAGTTAACAAAATGGAGTAAAGTTGCATATTACAAGTCAGACTTCAGCCAAGAGCTGTAATAACTGTTCAGGTATTAAAATCTGAATTTGACTAACTTCCTTCTTATGTAATTACATTGCTCCACGTTGCTCAATTTGCTAATTGACTACATAATTTGTCTGCCATGCCATGTACACATTAATCAGTAGTCTTGCTGTGCTTTTGAAATGGGCATACCTGCACTGTCTGGTAACATACTAACTCGAAAGGATATTTTGAACTGCAGCTATGTGTGTGGGTACATATATATATATATATATATGTACAGATAATTCCTCTGAACTGTGTGCCTTTTGTTTTCACTAACCTGTTAGTGTCAGCATGACCCAACATTACTCAGTGCTCCCTGACAAAGAAGTCTTCCCAGGAACTTCCCTGCTTGTTGCTATATATGATTCTCACAATCAGCCGGGCCCAGACCTGCAGCACAAGACATGGCCCAGAAAAACAGAGGAGTCAAACAGGAAAGGCCCTTTTCATTTTATCTTTCTCTAGGTGCAGATTGCTGCTTGCAGAATTTGAATCAGGCACCAAAATGCTGCCGAAATCCCACTTGTTGTACATCCATTACTGGCTTGAGCCTATAGTAAATTTGGCCTGACGCTCGGTCAGCAAATTAGAATCTTAACATTTATTAATATAAATATTAACTTCCTAAAAGGATTGTTAAGGGCAAGAAGGGAAGCAAAGAACAACAACAACAAAAAAAAAAAGGCAGAAAACAACAGGAAATATGGTTTAAAGCAAAGAGGCTGAGATTGCATGACAAATAGTCCATAGGGAATGAGTGAGCCTGGAGACCAAGGGTGAAGGAAGGCAGGACTGGAAAGGAGACACGACTGTGGCAGCAGGCGAGGGGAGACAGCTGCCTATACAGAGTCACGCTCCTTTTATTGCAAAAGCTGAAACACGTGAAGGTGGATGTTAAATTTACAGGAACTGTGTGTTTGAAAACTAGATTCTGTCTATGCCTCTGCCGTTTAATTTCACTGTATTTGATAAATCACTTCAAAGATACTTTCTAAAGGTGTGTGCTCATTACGGTCTGAATGTCGCACCTCAGTTACAGCAATATCGACTGTTCACAGATGTAATTAAAGTCGATTTGCTGTGAATATATGAAGATCCAGTAGTTCTAATACTGTGAAAAATGAGGCCATAGGTATTCCAGACAGACAGTTTCTAATCTCAGTGTCACAGTTCTCTCTCTCTAAAATGGTGACAGTACCTATATCTGAAATGGACTTCATTAATGTTTTTGAAGCAGTAACACACTCTTGTGGTAAGTGTTGTAGAACACTTAGAGGGAAATTAAGAATTCCTTCTCCAGGCCAATTTTTCATACGGAGAAAGTAAAGGAGAGTGTCGGGGTTGGGGGTGGGAAGACCAGGCAGTGGACAATGAGCAGAATGCAAAATATTGAACAGATGCTTTTTCCTCACACCTTTCTTGTAAATTGAAAGAATGTGGGCTAGCTTCCAGTCATCAGGAACCTCCCCAGGCCCTGAAGACCTTTGATGCATAACTGAGAGTGGGTTTGCTGTAATATCTGCTAACTCCTGTACTCTAGGATGAATCCCTGTCAGGTCCCATGGACTTATGAACGTTCAACCGATACAACTTTTCCCTTACAGTTTTAGTGGGAAGTCACCATTCCCACAGTCATAGAATCATAGAATATCACAAGTTGGAAAGGACCTGTAAGGATCATTGAGTCTAACTCACTGCTTCTTGCCAGACTACCTAACAATAAGTCATGAGTAAGAGCATCATCCGTGACCTTTCCCTCAGAAGGCCTTTCCAGTGACCCCCCACCCACTCAGTGAAGAACCTTCTCCTAATGTCCAACCTGAACTTCTTCTGTTGCAGCTTCATTCCATTTCCTCATGTCCTATCACTGGTCACCAGAGAGATGTCAACATCTCCCCCTCTGCTGCCCCGCATTAAGGAAGTTGTAGATTTCAATGAGGTCACCCCTCAGCCTTCTTCAAGCTCAGTAAGCCAAGGGACCTCAGCTGCTCCTCTTAAGTGTTGTCCTTGAGGACTTTTACCATCTTGTTCACTCTCCTCTGGACACATGATAATAGTTCAATGTCCTTCTTATATTGCGGTAGCCAAAAATGTACACAGTACTTGAGGTGGGGCTGCACCAGTGCAGCGTAGAAAGTTGGGATCAGTGTCTCTGCTCCTGGCTTCTTGTTCTTCTCTGTTCCAGCATGTGTTGCCCATGACTGCAGACCCTTAGGCCTGTTGCTGCCCTGGAGTGGTTCACCCACAGCCACAGTCCCTCAGGGGTGTCCACACTCCAGGATGGATAAACCATGGTCCCTCAGAGTTGTTCCTGTCGTGGCATGAAGTGCCTCTTTCCAAGATGTTTCTTCAGTGATGTTTCCCTCCCCCCATTTCTTCCATATTTCTTTTATGTTTTCCCTGTTTTGTTTATCTATCAACTGCCACTCTTAGATACATTTCAGCAGCAGCACTAGGTTCTCCTTGGACTGGCAGAAGATTTGGCAGGTGGTGGGTTATTTAGGGCCATTTCAGAGCAGCCGCTGTTTCCTTCCACACAGGTCACCCTCCAGCACCCTGCCACCAAGACCCTGCCGGGTACGACCACAAGACAAACGCTCATATAAATGTTTTATTTTTGAACAGTACTTCTACAGAACTTAAAGCTAAAGGAGATGATGACAGTAGTTTACCTCATCACACTGGCTCACTTTGTGATGCCTTTTCTGAGGAATTGGATTATTTCCATTTGACCGCAGACTGACAGGTTGGACAGCTTGTCCACACCTTTGTAAAGTACGATTATTAAATGTCCAAATGAATTGTCTCCTTCTGCCAGGTTTCATCCCACTTCTTACTAATATTGCTGTGTTTTTCTCACTTATGATTATTGGAAATTAAATTGAACACATAAGGTTAAAAAAGGCAATAGTAAATTGCACGTACGATAAACATCAGGGAAGTGAGCAGAGGCAATAAATTCAATATAAACAGATGATATAAGTAATCTGACGGATTAATATGTATGACTGTGCTTCTCTAAAGTTGTCTAATATATTTTGGGATGGAAAATCAATCATCTACAAAAATAATACAGTATAAGCTTTCTACAGTTATGATAAGGTACTAGACCTTTTTTTTTTTTCCCCCCTCAAAGTTGGTGCAGAATTAAAAAATATCCTGTGTATAAAATCCAGATGGATATGTATTATTAGCCAGGAAATTAAAACCAGTTCTTTAGGGAATAAGAAGGACCTGGTGTATTCGCAATGAAGCAGCAATTCCTTCTGCCCAGAAATGGAGCCACTTTGCCTAGGGTAGGGAAAAACTTGCTTTGTTTGATTTCACAAGAGAGAACCATGAAGCACTTAACCAGTGTGCCACAAGGACTACCTCGTTAGAACTCTGTAGAACGTTTTTGGTCTTCTATTATCAAATGTGGACTCTGTAGAAATCTTTTCCAAGCTTCAGCCTCTAGTGAACTGGAGATTTTAGATGGGCTTGCAGTGCCTTGCAAGATTCAGCACTCAAACCTGATCACTTCTATCATAAAGACTGATCTTTGTGCCTCACCTATACTGATCTCATCTGACTTAAACCCCTGTGACCAAACTACATTCTGAAGTTGATAATCAAGTGCCAGTGAAAAGTGATTCAGAGCCAACCAGACTCATTGATGTCACATTGACAAAAGCAAGCTGCAACCATTCTCACTGAGTTTTTTCAGCTCTGAATACGTTCCTGAATATTTATTTTAGAGAAAATCTTCTTATTTGTGCTAGCATTTTCTAGTAGAACAGAATTTCAAGCTGTTCTATACAGGCCATTATCTGATAATATGCATTCATAGGTTAATAATTAGATATTAAAATCCATAATCTGATAATTTTATTACATTATCTTTTTTTTTTAATTATGTCAAATTAAAACATATATGAGATCATTAGCAGAAGAATCAGTGAATTATTGAATTGGACATGTAATTTAAAAATAAATGAAGCTCTTTACCATAATTTAGTTTTTAAAGTTACAATATTCAAAAGGAAAACTGAAATATAATTTACAAGGGTTTTATACCTGGAATATGCTTACATGCATGGTTTCCTGTACTTTGGACTTCTGCATTTCCTGAAATAGCTGGGTAACTTGACTATTTTTCAAATATCTAAGAATTTGTTCGAACCAGATAAAAATCAGTACAACTCTTTGTAAGAAGACGTAAGTGATAAAAATGTGTCACCTTTTTTTCTGTGATTTTATGCATGAAAATGAATAAAACCAGAAACAGGTGCAAAAACACGATGAAGAAAAGATGTGTACGAAGACATCCATTTTAACAAATCATATAATATTAAAATTAATATTAATGGGGAGACAACTGTTATCCAGGTTGTGCAATTCCCCTTATATTTAACATTCAAACATTATCACAGTTGTTCTGAATACTTTCAGTTTTCAAGGTTAATCCTTCAGAAATTTTGTAACTGGTGATTAACTCCAATTTATTTAATAAAACTTGAATCATTCATAAATAATGATAATATTGGATCAATTCCTTCATACAGTTAGTTAATTCCTTCACTGTAGTGCCATTTTGATCTCCTTACAAAAGGAGTGTCTGGGGTAATTCCAAGCTACGATTGTCTGCGGTTCTGCAAAGGCTGACGGTCTCGGCCACATCTGCGTTACATGCCACGACATCAGAAGGTGCCAATCAAAGTAGGGCAAAGTTAACCATCTGGATTTTCAGTTTCAGTGTTTTAAGTCATCAGATTGACCATCATGTTGAGAATGAGATGAAAACCAGTTTTTCTGCCAAGACAGTTTCAGCAACAGCTGTGTTCAGATAAACTGACACTACACGGAGGAAAGAGTAATAACAAAGAGAATCTAAAAGCACATGTCACAACAGTACTTAAACATTATTGAATTTTATTTTTTTTTTTTTTAAAGAACAACAAGCTCTGGGAGCAGAGATCAGATCCCATGTTTCTTCTTTCCACAGCAAGGGCTATAACTAGTGGGCTATAGAGTAAAACTCTCATACTCAAGTCCAATAATCTTCAATTGTTTTCAGCAAAGAAACTGACTTCAGCAGACTATCTTGATAATGACACCATAACAGAGCAACTCGAGATAACATTTTTAGGAGTTAGGAGATGTGAACGTTGTCCTGAAAAAGAAGAACACAAAACCTGGGAATCTGTAGTAGTAGAATGTTATGTTATCAGGGAGATTCGCCTTCTCCAGTATGCTTGCTCCTTTTGTTTTGAATATTTATGCTGTTGTTACTGCTCCTAAAGGTCTATGTGGCTCCTTAATGGAAAACTGATTTCCTGGCAGCTCGGTGTTTTGTCTTACACCTACAGTCATGTCAGTTCATGGATTCAGTTTAGCTTCTGTGGAGACATATGATGCACTGTCTGAAGTAGATCATGTTAAGGAATGCAAATATATAGAATCCACAGATTTGATAATTCCTTGTGTGGAGGTATTTGGGTAACATCATACAGACTAAAACTTAAAGTGTCTTGTCTAAAATATTTACAAATCCAGAAAGCATCCTAAAAATGCTACATGTTAATATCCTGTCATCCCAAGCAGAACTCTAAGGTACCGAACTGAGTATCTGCGTTTTTGGAGAAGAGGAGGCTGAGGGGGGACCTCATTGCCCTCTACAGCTACCTGACAGGAGGCTGTAGAGAGGTGGGGCTTGGCCCCTTCCCCTCAGTAACTACTGACAGAGCCAGAGGAAATGGTCTGAAGCTGTGGCAGGGGAGGTGTAGATTGGATACTAGGAAGAAATTCTTCACAGAAAGAGCAGTGAGGCACTGGAACAGCCTGCCCAGGGAGGTGGCTGAGTCACCATCCCTGGAGGTATTCAAGAAAGGAGATGACATGGTGCTTCAGGACATGCTGTAGGGGCAGGCATGCAGGGGGCTTGTGTGTTGGTTTTTGGTGTGTGGGTTTGTTTTGTGGTGTTTTTTGTTTCCTTTTAGTGGTCAGGTATGTAGGTGGTTTTTATTCTTGTAGGTATGGTCGGACTGGGTGATCTACAAGGTCCTTTCCAACCACAATTATTCTGTGATTCTGTGGGTTTTTTTTCTCCACTGCAATCACTAGAATAAAGATGTGAATGCAACTAGGTAAGTACTGTGAAAGTGTCAAGCAATTAACAAATTGACAAATGAACAAATTAAGAAACGAAATCTGTCAAATAAACCAACTGGTAAACTAGAAGACTGACAAATAGCTTGGTAAGAAGGGAGAAATGTTTGAAATGTATTAGAAAGGGCAGCTTAGGTACTATAGGATGGGAAAATTGATTAAAGATCCTTTCAAGCACTGGCTAGTAGTCTTTTGCTGAGATGAATGAGAAAAGGAGTAAAGTATAAGGCTAGGAATAGGGGCTTGCACATTCTATAATCAAGTCATGTGAGAATTAAATATTAGCTAAGAACCTGGTAATCCTTGGGCAAAAAGCTTTACTGTGCATAGCAAATTGAGAAAGATAAATAACTATCCCACGCTTCAATATGTGATCGCTAAATGGTAGACTGGATATCATTAGTAGAAGCTGTGTGAGCTATGCGATGGTGTTTAGTAAAAGACTGCTTTAGAGGAAAAGCTTGCCCTCTGCCAGCAGTTCTTGGGCACTACTCTGACCACACAGTATAGTTTGGAGATAATGTGATTCACATCACCTTTTATTTTAGATTGCAACGTTTTAAGTTATTTGTTTATTTGCCCATGTGGTGGGTTGGCCTTTGCTGACTGCCAGACACCCAACTAGCCACTCTCTCACTCCCTCTCCTCAATAGGACAGGGAGATAAAATAAGATGGACAACTTCATGGATTAAAATAAGGACAGGGAGTTTGTTTACCAGTTACAGACACTGGCAAAACAGCCTTGACTTGTGGAAAATGCATTGAATTTGTTAAAAAACAAATAAAATAGAGCAAGATGGTAAGAAATAAAGACAAAACTAAAAGCATCTTCCCCCCACCTGCTCCTTTTCCTTGTCTCAGCTTCACCTCTAAGTCTTTGACTCCTCTACCCTTGCTCACCCCACCTCAGCAGTGCAGGAGGGGTGGATAGCAGGGGTTGCAGTCAGGTGATAGAAGTTCATTTCTGCTGCTCCTTCCTCCTTACGCTTTTCTTCTGTTCCAGCATGGAATCCTTCCCACAGGATTCAGTCCTTTTCAAATGTCCAAACTGGGCCCTTCCCATGGGCTGCAGTTCAAGAACTGCTCTACCATGGGTCCTTCCCACAGGGTACTGTCCTTCAGGAACCGACTCCTCCAGTGTGAGTCTTTCACAGGCCACAGTTCCTGCCAGAAAATCTGCTCCTGCATGGGCTGCTTTCCATGGGCCACAGCTACTGCCAGGAATTGGAACTGTGTGGGCTTTCCATGGGCTGCAGCTTCCTCCAGGGCTTCTTGACCTGCTGCGGTGTCCTTGACTGGGTTGAAGTACTAGCATATTGCTATTTTCAATTTCACTTTTTATGGAACTCAACCCCCTTTTTTTTTGAGAAGCCAAGAATTAGGTGCGACAACTGGTTTATTTTTTATCAGATAGGACACAAGTTTCAGGCTATGTATGCTGATATTTGAGAATTGAGTCACTTGATTTCCAAGATTTATGATTTTGACTTTACTACTTTAGAGCCAGGTATTTAGAAGTGGGATTTTGAACCGTTCTTTGTTGGACCATGCTGCCATATGGGTTATATGCTCTGAGGCTACCATGCTGTGTCTAAACTGTGAGAATCTAAAGTGCTTCACCACTCTTAGTACTGTGTGTCTGACATGCCTGTGACAAGTACGTATTGTGTCCTTACCTATGCATGCGTCATCCCTTTTCTACTCTAGTTTGCATAGGAAGAAATGAGTGCAGAAGTCAAAAGGACATCGGGTGAATTTCAACTGTTTTCCATTTTAGTACCTGTCTCTCAATAGAAAGAGAGTAACCTAGAGACACATCCCTGGCTTATCCGGGTCAACAAAATCATGCCAGACATTAAATGATCAGTAAATTCTATGCAGTGAAAAGATAGGAATTGACTATTTAATAGTGTATATTTGTCTTCAGCAGTAGTGCTCTAACATATAAAACTGGTGTAAGTTAAAGAAGAATCGCACCTATAAAGCAGTCTGGGATAAGACTGTTTCACATTTGCTTTAATGAGTTCTGTCTGTATCAATTATGAGCTCTGATTTGGCATTGCTACCCAATATCTCTCCTCAAAAACATACCTATCTGAAATAAATTTAGACTAGAGTAGAATACACCGTGTTCTTGTCAAGCACTTTGTCTCTCAGTAAGAAAATAACCCAATCATGAAGTTCAGCTACTCAGAAAATAGGACAGTTGGGACAGGGAGGGAAGCAATATGATTATTGTTTCACTAATGCACAATAGACTGCTAAAAACTGGGATTTGGTCTCTCTGTGGGTTCCAGACTGCAATATTCCGATATTTCAGAATCACGCATTTTGGAAACATATCCTCCTAAATAAATTTCTGTCCTGAGACTCAGAACCTTATTTCAATTGCTCCAGCAGGTATTTAGATTAATTATAATGAAGTAAATGAAAGCACTTTAGTTATTCCTTGTCTAATTGAAGCAACAGTCTTCTCTAAGAAGCAAGCCATAAATATAATCTATTATATGAAAAAGACAAAAAAAAAGAATCCAAGTTCCCCACAGTTTTCAGTCTACAATTGCCTTTCTGTGATACTTTCTACTCTCACAAAAAAAAACCCAACAAGTTGTCATTTTATTATTAAATGCATCTATAGAAAAGCCTTCTAATTTTTGTGCATAAATGCTTATCATAGCATTGTCATAGCATTAAATGCATATAAGAGCTCTTCTCAGCCCGAGGAGAACAAAAAGAACCATACTGAAAAATTAACCAGTTTATACACTTACCTGAATAGAGATGTCCTCCTGTCCCCCACTGCAAAATCATGCCACTCCACGGGGAAAAAGCCATCAAATTGAGTGAGCTAGCAGAAGTACAAGGGAGAATATGTTGACAGAATAGTAACCTGCATTTTGTCTTGGTACAGAGTCTTCATACTTCTTCTTTAACAGATCTTTAGTGCAAACTCTATAAAAACAGTTACAATAAAAATTCTGAACTCTAACATTGTTTTCAGCTGTACAAGAACCATTCTGATTTTCAGTAACTCGTCATCTTTGTTGAACTCTGACAGAGATTCAACAAAAATACTCCTCCTGTATATTCTGAGAGAAGAGTGAGTACTGTTCACCTCTGAAACAACAGACTCCTTGCACTTATACTGGAAAAAAGTATCAGAGGGACAGAGATGCGTAACTCTTCAGCCTTATGGGATAATAATCAGGCCTAGAGAAGAGGGTTGCACTTAAGAAACAGTCTGACCTTCAAGTTTTCTGCTGGTAAGTGGTTACCAATGGCATTAACTGCATTAATTGTTGATGCCATGTGTTTCAGACCTCATTCCACATTGGTTCTGAAGTGTAGCATGGGGAACACAGGTGCCTAACACAGCATTCTGGGTTCTCTTCCAGGATGCTGCTCTCTAAAAGTTTCACTTTTAGGTGAAGTGTTAGGTGACAAGTTCCTTTTTGGATCTGACTCTTCAGTATAGAATCTTTCTGTCATTAAAACAGGAAGACATACCCTATTCTTGATACTTGCTTCACTCTTCATCAACTTTATCAACATCTCTGCAATAACTGAAATCATTAGAACTGTTGCCATTGACTTCAGAGGGAGAGTAAGGACAGTTTAGGTTGCAGTGATGTCCAGAATTAAGTAGAACAACGTCAAGGCTTAGGGTCAGGGCAGCCTTTTAGATATATAACAGATGCTCTCTGTTGATCCCCTCCCTCCCTAAAGGGGAAGAGAAGGGGAATAAGGGAGAGAAACTTAGCCATTAGAAAAGGAAACTGGAACAGCTTGAATGATAACAAAAATAATAAAAGCGAATAAAAGCAAATATATACAAAACCAGTATCAACCCCAAACCTGCTTGGTGGCAGTTACATCACTGTCACCACTGTTGCTGTGGAACAGGCACTGGGGTCCCATGTTGGGCCCAGTGGCAGATATGAAGTGTGTTCGTGAGCTGGATTCTGGAACTGGATTCAGGAACACACAGATCAGGATCGAAGGCAGAATGGACAGAGTCCTTCTTGGTCCAGCCATTGAAGAGATGAGGAAGAGTCTGACAGCTTGACCCTCCAGATCCCTCCAGATCCCTCAGCTTTATACCAAGTATGATGTATATGGGCTGCAATACCTTGTTGGTCAGTTTGGGCTCACCTGTCCTGTCCCTTCCTCCCTGCAGGTGAGCCCTTTTGCTTTCTGCACCCCCCAGTGTGGCACACAAGATCCAGCAGTGGCCTTGGTCTGCACACCAGCCCTTGGTAGCAACTTGCAGTTAACTTGCAGTAGCTCAACATGGAGCATTACCACTGCTGGCAGCAGACACTGCCTGTGAAGACAGGCTGCTAACTTCAGAAAGCACAGTTAGTTAGAAGAACTGAGCTGAAAAGTAAGATCATTGAACAGAATTAATTCCATTCTCACTGAAACCAGGACAAACAATTTGCCTTTCAAGCAAATTGTTTCTCTGGGAGGTGTCCCAATTAAGCAAGTACTCCAATGAAGTATGTCCCATTTAAATGGAGATGGCAGTACTTCATCCTTCATACAGGGTAAGAGCAACAAACGCAACACAGAAATAACGTCAAACTGTTTGGTGTTCTAGATGAATACAATAGTTTTATTTTCTTATTCAATTATGTCTTACTAGGTTAATTGGTTCAGAACTGAATATGCATTCCTGATATAAGCTTGCATATTTCCTAGTGTTTCCTTGACTGTAAGATCTTGTTATTTGCTCTCTCTGCTAACTCTTTTGTGTTAACTGCCAAGTATTTATCGATGACTTTTTTGAAGCTGCCATTGCAAGAACTTTAATGAGTTTTTCATTTGCAAGGTCGTATATCAGCCCAAAGATCTCGAGTTGTAAAGTTTGTTTAAATCTACCATTAACATACTAGATTGCCTAAGAATCATGCCCTCTGTGCATTCTTACCCTCTGTCCTTTAACTTATAGGCTTCCATTATTATCAAAACCATAGGAAAACGCATTTTGAAAAATCAGCCTTGATAACTCCTGGTGATAAAAAACAACAAACAGGTCACAGAATAAAGTATGTGGAAACCTCAATTTGCATTATCGACTGCCACTGTCTCAGAAGACTCACTTTAGAGGGACCAAAAGCCTTTTTTCCTGGTAGCAGTATGTAAACGAGGAGAGTATTGAGGTTATGCAGTAGTTTCACCTCACTCAAAGTCAAATATTATACTGTCAGGAGGAGCAGACAGGCACAGGTTGTCCTTTTCACCTACATACAGTCCTTGTGGATTTATAATTAAAGTGACTTTAGAGCTTTCCAATGGTTACCAGTGTACCAAAAAGTTTCTCCTTGTGATAGGTTTCATCAACAGGAAAAGTGCTAGATTTGATTATTACTTTCTTCTAGTGGTTCTCTGATTTACTAAATAAACAAAACCAAACAAAAAAAACCCCAACCACTTTATCTATCAGGAAAAGCACATGAAAGGACTTTGAGAAATTGCCAGTATTCTTGTTTCAGGCGTGACTCAAGGAATAAATTATAGAATAATCAAGGTAGTATAAAGCCTTTCTATTTTCCCATATTATGTTGACTACTCTCATAGAAAAAGGGGATGTCAGGATGAAAGAGGCTGTGGTAGGGAAACAAACAGAATAAGCAGAATCTTCTTAAGGATGAGAGGAAGGAAGACTGGACTGTTAGAAATCTGTTTGAAAGAGTAGCAAACTGTCACTCACATTGGCAGAAGCTTGTTATTATAATGCTGATCCCATCTCTGATGGCCTATGTCCAGTAGCCTCTGCTTTGTTACTGAAACATTTTGCTCTCCTTTTGCTTCCGTAAGAGAACATGATTCACGTGTCTGTGAATGATGGATAAAAGAAGATGGAAGAATGGTGGGAGTATATCAGGAGTAAAGGTATTTTGGATTGCTGCAAATATCCCTGCTCTTGAGACACCGTAGGAACAGATGCTCTAACTGGACACACTCTCTAGCCACGGGCATACCATTAGAAATTACCATTTCCATGCATTACGAGTCAAAACCATGTGTATTTCTGCCCCTTGTAATTCATCCCGTCCATTCAGACCTTGCATACCTCAGTTGCCAGAACCCGGATTGCCAGAACCTATTCTAGAAGACAAGCTCTTCATGTCTGCCCTAGATCCCCAAAGAACATTTCTCTTCACAAATTTATCAGCAGATTAAGAACAATCAGCCACAAATTTATGCTATAACTGTGCTATGTCAGGTTGAGTAGGTCTCGCAGTCTATTTTTCCCCTACCACTAGACTCTGGCTAGCAACAAGTATGTGCTCAGCTGATGCACCCTAAGAGCAGCTGACTCCATTTCTGTTCACAGGACACATATCTGTAGGTTAGCTTGTGGACTACCTTCTTTTATTTCTGTGCACAAAGGGACTCTATTTGCAGAGGGTGAAGCTAATAAAGGTAGGCATTCTTGACCAACATAATTGCTTAGACTGGAGTGGAAGTATCTGCCCAGAAGGACAGCAATAGGGTGATTTGGTAGCAGCCTGCAACTACTTGAAGGGCAGTTATATGGATGGTTCACTCAAGCCTGTCCCAACAGAAGCAGGCAATATAATAACGAGCAATGGACATAAATTGCAGCTTGGGAGGCTCATCTTGGTCACTGGAGAAAACTTCTTTTCACTAGAAGTGCCTTGTAATAACATGTTGCCCAGATGACCGTCCAGAGAGTTTTGTAATCTCTGCCCTTGAAGATTTTCAAGGACACTGCTGGACAAATCTGTGGCTGATCTGATTGTGTTGGTGACAGTCTTACTTCTAGTAGGGGGCTGGACTAGGTGTCTTCCAGAGCTCCTTTCCAGTACGTACTCAGATGATTTTGCAGGTGTTGATGCACAACTTGGAAAGGAACTCACAACATAGAATGTCCTTTATTGATAGTTTAGGTGCAGCTACCTTGGGTTGTTATCTCTTTTGATGGCAAATTTTAAATTACAAATAGGTATTTCTCAGTCATGATGAAATTTCAGTGTATTTTATTCAAACAGGTTACAACTGATAAAGCCTGTTATACATGCGAGGAGGCTGGATGTCTGTTAGGGTTACCTAGGGATTTATATCCTGTGACATCCCCAGAGCATCCAATTAAATGCTATTAGATTGTCTGTCTATTAAGAAGAAAAAAAAAGGAAAAGCCATTTTATGTCAGTTGGAGATCTGAAACAGCGTAACACTGAAAGTAATTTGAAATTTTGTAATATAGCCAATTATGTGAATTATGGTATTTTTATCTATTATTATAGAAGGACAAATAACTTTTGCCTGAAATTCCTCATACACAATTTAAAATAAGGAAAGATAATAACAAGAACAAAGGTTGATTTCTGAAGTATTTGAGTGAAAAAAATGTAGTGATAATGGAAATGAATACTTTTCTGTAGTAATTTAAATTCAGAGTGGATTAATGATAGAAATAAGAATGCTAAGATCTCCATCATTACAGAACTTGCATTTTCCTGTTCCTCGCCGTTCAGGAGATCTTGAATGTATTAGATATCTTAAAGCTTGTGTTTACAAAGGGGCAGAAAATCACAGCCAGGGGTTCAGCTGTTCTGTAAGCCTGTGGGACATGAAGAATCTCCAGCTCCGAATCTTTATGGCCATATTCACAGAACACTTGTCTCACTCAAGGGACAGGACTAGCTGTTGTAAATAGTAAGTCCTATAAGGTTATATTAAAAAAAATAAAATAAAATAAATAGTAGTATAGGATGGTATGATAATTTTTGTAGAGTAAAATGGTGCAAGGACCTGATGTCCACCTGATGTCCATTCTAGCTGTGTTTTGGTGAGCCTTCTCCTATGGATTTAGAGTCCACAGTAGTTGGCGTGCGTCCATCTTCTAATTCTGTTTGCTCAGAAAGAAATCCTTCTTGTATCCTTTGAAGTTGTTTCTTGTTGTGAACCTGGTAAATGAGGTTGATTGGGATATTTGCTTAAAACATGCATCTAAAACACTAACTCCTGACAAATTAAACACTAATGAACGAAAACAAAGGCTATAGTTAGCATTCTAAGTTGTACAGCTTTAAGACAAGTACTTGCCAGACTGGAAAATTGAACAGCTGCAGAACTGTCTGCATCTCATTATGTAGGTCTGCAGTGAGTACTGGTAGGACTTATTCTAGCTGAGTTTCCTATATTAAAAATACATTCTATGGTTATTTGAATTCTCTCCTCCACTGGATAATGTTTATCTAGAGAGCTGTCTTTATGCCTAACGGTTGATACAGCCAGATCCCCGATGATGTGAAACAAATACTGCTTCCTGAGACACCCAAATAGGTGTCTGATTGCAAACATCTCAGATTAACCTGCAACAACATTTGATTTACATTCATGTTTTTTTCTGAACAGATGCTGTCTCTTACTCTCCCCAGATTAACCTCTCTTATCACACATAGCACCAGATAAATTTACAGAAATATATTCCAGTACGGGATTAACCTTTTATTACAAAATCAGAATTACTCTTATCAAAAGGAATTATAAAGCCCTACAATTCCTCTTTACTTGGTCCAGTGACTTAACTAGCTTTGAGGGGAATTGGTCCTTTCTGTCCCAGTAAGTCCAACTCCCCAGTGGGGCCTTGGCTTTCCAAGGACAAATCCTCTCTTCCTCTGTTTTTAAGATAGTTTCACAGCAGCTCTTACTTGGCTGGTTTTATTTTTAACCCAATTAATTTAGTAAAACTGTAAAAGATAAGGCATTTTGTCTCCCATGAGGTCTCTAACACATGACCTATTGTTTATGTGTTTAGTTTAGTACATTCTTCAGAGCTCAAATGGCCATCTTCCCATTCACATTTTAAAGAGTGTCATAGCAGTTTGCAAATTGTGTATCATAGAGAGTGTGTTTATTGTGCATACATCTGATAAAGCTAACAGGCTATAGTGTGACATGACACTTTTGGCAGCAGGACAGTCTTTCTGTTCACCCTTTTCCTCACTACTACCCTTATCAGTCTATGATTTTTTCTATTCTGTTTGCTTCAGAGTAAAAAAAACCCAAACAAATAACTCAAACCCACACGGTCATAGAACTATAGAATCATAGGATGGTTTGGGTTGGAAAGAACCTTAAAGATCATCTACTTTCAACCCCCTTGCCATGGGCAGGGACAGCTTCCCCTTGTACCAAACTATAACAAAGTGATTTTTTTGCTTATCTAAATTTTACACAGACTACTATGTCTATCCCTTTTCTGAACAACAACTTTAAAAAGGCTTTTTGTGTATTATTTTCCTACCCCTTTCTTTCCAGATCAAGAATTCGCAGCTCTGCAGTGATTTGTGCACTATAACCCAGCTCTGCAAAAGAACCACTCTGTAACAAAAAGAAAAAACAAAACCAAAAACAAAAACATTATGAGTATGAAGAATATTGTGTAAAAATATGGGGGTTTGCTTAAAAAAAAAAAAAAGATAAATTCTATAAAAGCTGGGTGTGGAAGTAGAGGGGTCAAGTCCCATGTGTAGGGTCCGTAAAGTCTCATTAGTTTAAAAATAATATATAAGTGGTAACTGGTGTATTCTATCACTTCACTAAATCTGGTGATGTACTTAAATGAAAACACCTTCTATATTTATAAGTACATGAAGAAATATTTACTTTTCTTCTTTTTCCAAAACACTTATATTTCTGTTAAGCGGAGTAGAACTAACTGCTGAATGTACTAGATGTAGCTAATTCTCCAATTGTTAAACTTCTAATGAAACCAAACCTTCATCATTCCTTATGATTTCCTGTAGTCACTTATCTTTTGAGTGAATAAAGTGCTATTAATTACATTCATATGCTTTAAATGAAGTACATTGGAAGCTTTTTTACTGATGGTTTGCCAGATGATTTACTTTAAAATGAATAAAATCCCAAGAGTGTTACATATGGTGGAGAATTAATATGGCCAATATGCAAATATACATATGAAGTTCTTGCATCTGAAATATTCCATAATTACACTTTAAAAGACACATAATGAAGAAAATGGAAAAAAAAAAAAAAACCTTCATTAAAATTAGCATTTTATTAACCGAAATTATTGTAAACCTAATGTCAGGTAGTATATTCCACATAACCAAATGTTTACTTTCATTTGGCTTTATTTAACCCTTTAGATTGAAGGTGCACCACATGATGAGACGGCAATTGCTTTGAAAAATGGGCAGACCTTTTCAGACAGTTGTGTTTTATTACAGCATAGCTTGTTCTTTGTTACATAATTCTGTTACGTAACTCCTAACACAGGGTTTGTGATAACATCTAAGTAAACCATTCAAATGCATACCTACAGCACCCAAAATGGTGCGGCTTTAAGGTCGTTCCATAAGTGCTGCTACATTCAAAAAGGATGGTATTGTAAGCTGTGGGATGCCTTAGATAATATTTGCTATGTAAAGGAAAACACTGTTGAAACACCACTTTCAGGTGTAGAAAAGCAATGCTCTGTTACAAAATGTCTGAATTTCATATTTGCTAATGAACAGATGTCAGCAGGAACAGTCATTATATTAAGATGAATTAATTAAATATTGACAGCACAACCTTAGTAGATTAATTTATTAAAAGAGTGTGGGATCTGATTAGCAATTAGGAGATTGATATATACATGATTATTTGCGAGTGACAGCAAACAATCAGACTGTAGCGAGAGTATTTCCCACATTATAATTCCTGTTATCCTTTCCTACAATTGCAACCAGGAAATTTCCCACTGGATTAACAAACTGAGTTAAAGACGCCCTTAAATTGTTCATAAGTCTGTGTTAACTCTACAAATATTCTATTACCACCGATTCCGTTAACAGCTTTCCCGAGAAACAAAAAAAAAAAAAACCCCATCTTATAATGCAGTTAGAGATAACAACCTCAAAATGATATGTTGGGAAGAACTGAAACCAACATGATCGAGCAGTTCTCTTCCCTCAACAAAGCACACAGATAACTTACTCAAAGCAAAATAAAATTCCTTTATTACAAGAAGACATCGTTCTCTTAGTGTAGGACAATGAGCGCATCCATGTAGTTCTTTTTCTCTTTAATAACTTCAACCTTTCACGAGAAGGTTGAGAGGTTTCTGAATGGTGCTAACTGTGATTCTAATCAAAATAATTGGATACTACCTGTTTCATTGATTTAAAGAAAGTAGGTAGTCTTAACTTATTGTTTCTTTGAAATAAACTCTTTCTTTCATTTAGTATTTCTCTGGAAGGTGAATAATCATCTACTGATAGTTTCAAGTTATTATATTGAATTATTACAATTAGGTCATAGAAAAGTACAGTATAAGCATGTGATTATATTGTTAAGCAGAACTTTGGAATATATTTTATTGCTGTATTCACGCATATGCACAGTTACGCTTACGTCTTCGCTATCTTCCATAGGTGCCCATTTCATGACCTACTGGCACTGTGCACCCAAAGTGCCAGTTCATAATCTAGTGCTACCTACTACAGATCTTCCTATAGAGGCTGACTAAGTCAGAAAAAAGGTTGATGTGAATCCTAATCTATAGCTGGTTAAAGCTGGAGAGCAAAGTGTGAAGAATAGAACTGATAGAGGTAAATAAAGCATGTCCCTTTTCACAGTGCACTGTTGGCAGCTCTCAAAAGCATCATTTATTAAGTGAAGACCCTGGTCTGTGATGATGCTTTTGGAGGACTTTGGATCCAAGAACCTAAATGGTTATAAATTCGTTTCTAGGACATGGTACAGGATCAGTAGTTGGAAGTAGCTGGTGCTGAAGCCCCTTTGATTACACTGTATGAAGTTCAATAGTTTACTTCAGATCAGTGTGGATTTATTCTAGTCGCCTGTATTGAAAGTCCTCACAATGCACATGGCTCAAATGTGACCAAAGGACCAATGGATGTGACCAAAGGGACATCTATGTTCCTTTTAGGTGCTAAAAAGCATTCAGTATCTACTTAAAGAAAAACTTCTCATTTAGTTTCCACTTAAAGAAATTTAGCTGGAGTACACTAAAACTTGTACTGAACTGGAATGCTCTGTCATAAGTAAGAAGTGGGCCTATGTGAACCTCATGAGGTTCAGCAAGACCAAGTACAAGTCCTGCACCTGGGTCAGGGCAATCCCAAACACAAATACAGGTTAGGGATTGAAAGGATTGAGAGCAGCCCTGTAAAGAAGGACTTGTGGGTGCTGGTGGATAAAAAGCTGAATGTGAGCTGGCAACGTGTGCTTGCAGCCCAGAAGGCCAACCCTATCCTGTGCTGCATCAAAAGAAATGTGGCCATCAGGTCGAGTGAGCCCCTCTGCTCTGCTCTGGTGAGACCTCACCTGGATTACTGTGTCCAGCTCTGGAGTCCTCAGTATGGGAAAGACATGGACCTGTTGAACAGGTCTAGAGGAGGGACACAAAGATGATCAGAGGGCTGAAACACCTCTCTTTTGATGCAGCCCAGGATGAGACTGGCCTTTTGGGTTGCAAATGCCCATTGTTGGCTCATGTCCAGCTTCTCATCTACCAGAATCCCCAGGTCCTTTTCCACAGGTCTGCTTTCCATCACTTCACTCCCTAGCCTGTAATTGATAATGAGGCTTGTTCCAACCCAGATGCAGGACCCTACACTTGGTATTGTTGAAGCTCGTGATGTTCATCTGGACCCACTTCTCGAGCTTGTCCAGGCCCCTCTGGATAACATTCCATTCCTCTGGAGTATTGACCACACAACTCAGCTTGGTGTCATCCGCAAACATTTATAAGATCCCCTCTCAGGCTTCTTTTCTCCAGGCTAAACAGCCCCAGCGCTCTCAGCCTTTCCTCCTTAGAGAGATGTTCCAGTCCCTTCCTCATTCTATAGCTCTCCTTTGGACTGTCTCTAGTACTTCCCTGTGCCTTTTGAACTGGGGAGAGCAGAACTGAACACAACACTCCAGATGTGGTCTCACTAGGGCAGAATAGACGGGGGGAAGAACCTCCCTTGACCTGCTGGACACACTCTTCTTTATGCATCCATGCACACCTTGGACAGACCCTTCTTATTTTGAATAGATTTGTGTGTGTGTGTGTGTGTGTGTTTGGTTTGAGGGGGTTTTTTTTAATTTTTTTTGCTTAAGTGTGATGAGAAGAACTGTCATTTTGTGGCTTTGATTTATTATTGAGGTTCCCTTTGAAGAAAACTTTTTGAAACTTGTCCTCTGAAAACAAACAAGTAGAAGGTTAGCCATGAAGAGGTCTTTAAACATCATCTTTAAAGTGTTCATGTCTCCATGTGGAAGTGATGACTTCATAAATATTGATAAAGTATTTCATAGTTATATTAGATAATTCTAAGATTTAGATGAAGACCACTGATGGGAATCTAAATGTCTGTCTGAAATGTAACGAGGTCTTCCAAGTCCTATTTGATATACAAGAATTCTGAGGAGTCACTACGTAAAGCTGATCACACCAGATTAAGTCAGAATGGAAATACTGAATGTAAAAGCAATCTCTAATATGTTCCTAGATGTCTACTTCAGGCTCCAGGGCATCTCCATCTACTCGAGTTCTACAACCTAGACAGCCTTACATGAACTGGAGAAGAATTCATTCATTTTTCAATAAAATGAAGTCAGTGGAGGATTTCTGATTGTATAACAACATTTTCATACAGAAGCTACTTCATATCAGAGTCTTTTCTGCCAAAGTAAATGCAAATCCACTTCTCAAACCCCAGCAATACTTGCCTGCCTGCCTGGACAGTGGGATGCTCTCCACCTGTCTCATTGATGCCCTGACTCGTTAGAAGAACATTCAAGACAGACAGCTTTTGAAAGCAAGTTCAAGACTGAGCACTGGTGACTCTGTCACCAGAAAGGCCACTCACTTGCTTTGAAAAGATTTTGGCTTCTGGACTCCAGTGTCTTAACAGTAATTAGTTGTTGGGAGGGGACCTGATTACATCTAAATCGTACTGCAGTCACAAAACAGATATACTTCAGTTAACATAAAAGATTCACTTTGCTTAACTCTTTGAATGGCAGCGCTATTCAGAGCCTCGTCTAAAGATGAACTTAAGGTGGTATATTTTTTTCTGCAAGTCTTTGTGGCAGTCTTTGTTCTCTTACATCAGAGCCCCCAAACAACTCGTTTCCATCTCTGTCTGAAATGATCTTCTGAAAGTTCTTATGTAATCTGTGAGATTGTATTAGTACCTTTATCTGGTCACAAAAGAACTATAAAGGCCAGAGGCATAAGTCATCAAAATTTCAAGGGGTGGAGCTCTTGGTCTTCATAGTTAAAGGTTGCCATGCCTTTATTCCTGTATAAGTTTTGAAGTCTACTAGACTAATGAGTAGTACATGAAAAAAATTAATTGTGCTTCAGTCTGGTTTTACTTTTCAATAATCCTCTGAAGGCTGGAACTCTTCTCTGTGATACTGTCTAAAGTGGTGAGAGAAATGAAAATTTGGAACTGAGCACCAGTAAATATAGATGTATGGTGTTAGTACACAGGATTAATCATTATACTCTAGAGGAAACATTTGCTCGCAGGTGCATACCAAGAAAACAGGTAAGAAGTCAAATGGTTTCATTTGAAATTATATTTTTTTAAAAGCATAGAATTCATAGGCTTTTTAAGTGTCCACCATCAGGGAATGCTGCAATAAGTAAATAACAACTATTGCTGTGAATAATTGATCAAATTAATATTGATACAGTTGCCAAAAATGAATGCAATTTAATTTGGTAGGTTTTCAGTGATGACAGTTGTTGGTTTTTTAAACAAACAACTGACTCGCCAAATTCTGAATTGTTGTGGAACATTAATATAGTCCATCTCTTAGATATACTTTAAAATACTACCTTCTATAGAAAACACGTGTAGTTCCCAACTATGCACTAAATCCGGCTGTCAATAATATTTAGCATCACTTTTGACTTTAGCATCTACTATCAGAATGTAAGTTAACTGTGATCCTGCTAATACTGGTTTTACTTAAGCAAATTCAGACTCACTTAAGTGAGATTTTTGCTAAAGAGCTCAGGATTTTCCCTTACACCTAGCAGCTGGCAGAAAGATGTAAGCAAGATCTGCAATTCTTTCTGGGTTTTTGAGGGTTTTTTAAAATTTATTTTTTGTTTTGGTGTTTTTTCCTTTTTTTCTTTTTTCAACTCAGTAACATATTAATAAGATGTCTTTATCTCTAAGCCATCTCTCCTTCCAGAAAGTCAGTGCATCAGTTGTACAGTAGGATTCACATTCAGAGAATTTCTTTTGACGTTATAACTTCTCATCTTGACCTGACACTACATACCTCTCATCATCATCAGTGTCAAAATCTATCTGTAGAAATGGTACCATTATTGTTTTGGAAAGGACATATTCTATTTTTGCTCATAAGTTAAAATGTCATTAAAATGCAAAACTCTGCAGAAATAATTCTAAAAAAAATCTGGAAAAGATTAAAAAAAAACCCCCTATTTTTCCTATTGAAAATTCCTATATTTCCTATTTCCTATTTTTCCTGTCCTTACAACTTCACTAAGAAGTTTATTTTGCATACATAAGTATGGAAAATAATGAAAGAAAACAGCTATAAACTTAAATTACATTCTGCATGGGATTTCTGTAGGGTAAAAATATCACTCATCCTATCAAGTCAGTTTTCAGAAGCATGTGCCAAACCCCAACATGAACAATACTTTACGAATAAGCATTGCTGGAATTGTTTAACCTGTGCTTACTTGTAACAGAATGAAGGTGCATTCCAAATGAAGGCCATTCCAAATCAGGAATGCCAAGTATGAGAATATAATAAGGTTTGGTTTCTTTTCTTTTTTTTTTTTTTAATACTTTTTTTTACCATTTCAGTAGATGATGGCTTACATAGTCAATGTATTTTTGAATGTTACTGGAGCAGTTATGCAATTCAGTCTGAGATGCAACTTACAGGAGCAGTTTAGAGGAGGCATACAGAAGAGAAAGAGGTTTCTGGCACGTTAGTTTGCCAAAGATGAAAGTGTCAGTATTACATATTTTTATAAATTGCTTAGAAAGACTGTACCAGATGTGGTTTGCTACATTGCAGACTCAAGATCTTTGCTTTAACTGGCACACTACTTACCATTTTCACAGCCTGATAAAGCTATGTCTTAAGTATAGTTACAGGATTTTGTTGTCTCTTGATGCTTCATTTGGTTATCCATTCCAGAATTCATCCTGTGTTAGAAATCTGTTCCTATTTTCTGTCCTAGTATAATTAACAGACAGCGTATGTCCATTTTTTTTTAGTGCTGATAAGATTCTTTTATGTGATCAGTTCTTCCCCTCTGTTTATTACCTGCCATATTTATAGGGTGAAATCACAGGTGAAGGTAAAATCCTTCTCTGTCTTTATGGAACTAACCTGAGTAATCTAAGCTCTCAAATTTCTTCTGCTATCACTCTTTATGTTTTAAGTCATGCTAGTGGTTTCTCCTGAATCTGTTTCTGTTTGAATTAATTTTCCTTGAAGAACGGTCACCAGAACTTTCCAAACACTTTCCAGATGAGGTTGTACCGAGTGATTTGTACAATGACACTGACGTTTTCACCGTTCCACTGGTCTTGTGGCTAAAGCTGTTGTTTAAAACAAAGAACAATAGAAAATCAACATGATACACTTTAACTAGACTAGTATATGGCCAAGTGACTGGAGACTAAATGTGACCATTAATGGAATCCTTGCAAAGCAAATATATTGTCAATATTGATCCAAAGAGATCAGTTAAAAACTATATACAACTTAATATGTATCGATGATATGCACAATTTTTAGACAAGAGAACAGAAAATGCCATAATAATACAATAAACATAGAGAATTGTATGATTTATTTAATGATAGAGTCCAAGCAAACAAGAATGTTTCAAAACAGTCAAGTAAAACTGCATACCCAGGAACAAATGTGTTCAGCCATACATAGAGAATAAGAGTGTTATTGTAAGAATGAATCTGATACATATAAACATTGCGTAAGAGCTCCTAAGACAATCCAGTGAGAGGCAGAGCTTCAAAGGGTTGATAGAATCTGCAAATGCAGATTTACTGAGCCACATACAAGCATAATAGATTATATTTCATGTAGTTAAACAAAGAAGTAACAAAGTCCAAGCCATGAAAGCTTGACAGGCCCAGATTAGAAAGAGTATTGTCTTAAGTATGAAGATGGGAACTGCTGGAATAATTTCTTGACAACCACTATTAAATCAACATTACTGTCAAACAGATTTATTCCTTAAAATATATTGAGTGGTACTGTACTATTGTCAGGCATGCTTTCCTCCATTATACACATAGTTTTTGGTACAAAACAGTCTAACTATGAACACTCTGAAATAAATGTCTGCTGCAGGTGCATAAGCCATCTGTGATGCACTCATCTCATTCAAGAACAATAGATACTACTAAATTCCACAGCATATGAAATGTGTAATATAAAAGGGCTACTATTGCTGGGGTAGCTTTTAGGGATTTAGCAACTGATATATAAAATATTCTGTTGGAATAAATTTAAAACCAGTTCAGAGAAACTGTAGGGGAAAAAAAAAAAAAAAAAAGAGAGAGCCAAGACTGGAAAAGCAGAAGGCTGAAGCTGATGTACAAATACCTAGTTAGAATGCAGCAGGTAAAAATAGCTACTGGTGCTTACCAGGGATATCACTGCATTTGCACAGCTGTACGTTGCAGTCTGGCATTTTATGACATCAGAATTAGAACACAGAACCATAGAATGGTTGAGGTTGAAGGGACATTAAAGATCACCCAGTTCCAACCCCCCTGCCATGGGCAGGGACACCTCCCACTAGACCAGGTTGTTCAAAGCCTCATCCAGCCTGGCCTTGAACACTTCCAGGGATGGAACTTCTTCCTTACACAAAGATAATCAAGGGGCTGGAGCACAGGCTGAGAGAGTTGGGGTTGTTCAGCTTGGAGAAGGCTCTGGGGAGACTTTATAGCAGCCTTCCAGTACTTCAGGGGAGCCTACAGGAAAGATGGAGAAGGACTCTATCAGGGACTGTGGAGATAGGATGAGGGGTAATGGTTTTAAATTGAAAGAGGGTAGAATAGATAAAAGGAAGAAATTCTATACTGTGAGGGTGGTCCCTTCCAACCTAAACCATCCTATAATTATTTCTAAACTAAATCTACATTCAACCAGCCAGCACCTAAGCCCCACACAGCCACTCACTCACTGCCTCCTGGTGGGATGGGGAAGAGAATCAAAATGATACAAGTCAGAAAACTCATGGATTGAGAGAAAGACAGTTTAATAGGTAAAACAAAAGCCACACAAGCAAGCAAAGGAAAACAAGGGATTCATTCACCACTTCCCATTGTCAGGCAGGTGTTCAGCTATTTCCAGGAAAGCCAGACTCCATCATGCGTAACGGTGACTTGGAAAGACAAAACGCCATAACTCCAAACGTCCCCTGTGTTTCTTCTTCTTCCTCCAGCTTTATATGCTGAGCATGATGTCATACGGTATGGAATGTCCCTCTGGTTAGTTGGGTTCAGCTGTCCCGGCTGTGTCCCCTCCCAGCTTCTTGTGCACACCCAGCTTGCTCACTGGTGGGGTGGTGTGAGGAACAGAAAAGGCCTTGATGCTGTGCAAGCCACTGCTCAAGAATAATTAAAACATCCCTGTGTTATCAACACTGGTTTCAGCCCAAACACAAAACACATCCCTGTATCAGCTACTAGGAAGAAAATTAACTCTATCCTACCCACAGCCAGCACAACAGAGTAGGCAATGTGTCAAAACCTGCAAAGGTCAGATGTTGCACAGTGCAAACCCAGTGTATTTTAAAACGATGATTAATTTCAGTGTAGGCAATGAAATGGAAACTGAAAGCTACTCTTGGAGTAAATTCACCAGAAAAATGTATGTAGGTCAGGTAACACTCAAGCTGCCAATAAAAATTTCCCCCTCAGAAATAAATGGAATAGGCAAATATATTCTATTTGTATTTGAATAGCACCATTATTTGTACGTTTATCCTCTGAAGTTACTGATTGCTCAATATTAAATTTAAGTTTAAACAGAAAGACTGCAAAGCTGTAATGCATTCTTGCATAATTATTTTTGAGTGATATCTTTTAAAACGATAAAAGAATGTTTGAATTCTTTCTCATTCACCAAACAATGATTTTGGTGGAAATAGTTGGTTTTAATTGTCTTATTGCTCCACCTTTTCTCTAAACCATTGCTTCCAGCACAGCAATTGTGACTTAGCCAATGACTGATTTCAGGTGTACTGAAGTAAGAACTGAAAGTTTTGAGCAAACCCTGTGGACATTACAGATTGTAATTTGAATTATTTTTCTTTTAAACCATGCATTTTTACTTTACAAAGTGGAGATAAATACGGTGTTTCAAACTCGGTGTTTCTTTTGCTTATTAATGACATCCATACGGGATTATCTAAAGATGGGTTTTTTTGAAAATTCAGCATTAATTTTCTATACATCAGCCAATTTTTTTAAAACTCTTGCATCAAACTTATCCAGATTTTTTGATGAAAAGATGCCCAGCTTCAGTAGTTGCTGTTCAATGTGTTATTAATTACTTAGCCAATGCAAAATAATCCAAAATCCTTATAATATGTGCATAGACATATATATGTGTAATCTCTCTTTTCCTCAGTCATGGGACAGAAATATTTATTGAATTATATTATAATTTGTCCTATTTCTCTCTGGTAATTAGCCATTGTTAATGATGTATTAACAATTCCAATTTTTCAGTCTAGCTTTTCTGGCCGTACATTTGTCTATGTTTTTCCTTATGAGATTTCCTCGCTTTTTAGCTTGTACTTAGCTAACTGTCATCAGTTTTCTCCTTATTGAACTGTTTATTGATGCTTCCTCTTTGCCTTTTAGGCAAAGCTGATTTTTAACAAAAAAAAATGAGGCTTTTGGGGAATCTGGTAAAATCTTTTGAAGTGGTTTCTAAATATTGATTGTATGGTGACGTTTATCTTCCCTCTCTGTGCAACTGGCTTATAATTAATTTCCACTTTGTGAACTTGGCACCCCTAGAGTAAAAAACCAGGCATATATTACTGCTTGGTAGCTCACTCTTTTTATAAATGTAGACAAGTTACAACCACTTGGAACTAATCAACAGCTAACTTTCAGTTCTGTGATTGGCTTCCCTCTATTTATTGGAATGAAATTTAAAGTAAAACTCAAGTCACAGAGTGTGTGGACTCCTGATTCTCCTTAGATGTAGCAATTGTTTGATAGAAGTGTTTACAGATTGCAGAAAGGAAGCTTTTTACCAGTAACTCCAGGCTTTTAGCACAAACTGAAGTTCCTCACGGTTATTTTTCTGTACGTTATTTAGACTACTTAATAAGCACATCTCTTTCCTAATGGGATGTTGTGGTCTTTAGCACACACCTTCTTTAGTACAGCTTGAGTTTTACCCATTAGGATACCGATCTGTGAGTAGTCAGGAATATTTGGAACTGAGTTTTCCATGAGGTGGAGATTTCCATTTGTTTCGTTTCCATTTTGCCTATATTTGCTGTCCTAAGCAGGTGATTTTGTGATTTTCACATTCTCGTCATGTGATTCTACCTGCCGGTTTTCAGTGATATGAACAAGATTGAATTTATGCTCAGAAATGAACAATTTATGAGCTCAAATTCTTCCTATTTAGAAGCCAATCTCTTGGCAGATACATACAGGAAATGAAATACTGCATTCTTTTCATATATAATAATGATTAGTGATTTTTCCTCTTGGAATCTTGATTTGGTGCTGAGTGATTATTTTTTCTTCTTCTCCTTTTGTTGCTAGTTTAATGCCATTGATAATGACTATCAAACCTGTGGCCAACTATAATATTTTTTCCCCCTTTCACTGCAATAAAGCTTATTCACAATTATATGCCACTCTCTTAAAATAAAACATGGCCCATTTACCGGTGTGTTATTATTCTATACACTGATAGATGTTTGCTATCAGAATCTTCACTTCCAGGAGCAAAGATTCCAGGACATAGTGGTTCCAAGAGGAAAACTCTTTAGTTCATTTCAAATAAATCTTGATTTCTTGTCCTTACATCTGTAGGGAAGATTGGTCTTTATTGCATCCTCGCATGTCCCTTTATGGTATTATGAAGAGCTGAAGATAGGATGTAGCATATTTACAACAAAAGCAGAACATTTTGAAGGTTTCCACATTCAGCTCCAGATTTTTAATAACAGAAATGTAAGATAAATTTATCCTCTGCTTCCTTGATCATAACTTTGGTTGAGAGCGGAATTGCCAGGAAAGATGGAGGCATTTATTATCTATGCTGGGATCAATTATATTCTGCAAAAGCAATCTCAGTGATACTCATTACTTGGTCCGTAACTCTCATGAACTTTTACATGTGCAGGTTGGATGTGAATCGATATAATCACCTTAGTTATTACTGAAATCCAGGTTACATTTTTCTCAAGGCATTACTTTTTGCCTTTGAATCAATATAAAATTCTACAGGATTAAGTCCAGGAAGCTTCATGACTCCCCACACTAAGGCGTGGGAGCATGACTGTGTGTCTGACAGGACATACCTTTATAGACCTATCTGAGTGATATGAAGCTTTGAATAATTAATTTTTCAGTGAAATACTTCCACTTAATAGGAAGAGATCAGCTGGCACTTCCCGTTCTGTATATTTATTTCTAATATCTCAAAACCGAGTAAAGCACAGATTTTGTGTTGTAGCTGTATGGGCTTTTTAACACTTATTTTTAAATTATTATTATTATTATTTTATTTTAAT